>JASVEL010010259.1:0-104419 GCA_032618575.1 Nicotiana noctiflora
TGCCGGGACTTTACTGTGATGATTATTGTTTCCCTTGTCGGGACAGTTCATATTATTTGTTTCATTCCTTGGCCCTTATCTTGGATTGTTATTTGGGCGAGGAAGAGTGATAATGCACGAAGGGTGATGCCATGCCATCTTTACTTATGTTCGCACGAAGGATCATGCCGTGCCTTTTTTTACTGATTATGCACGAAGGATCATGCCGTACCTCGTTTACTGATTATGCACGAAGGATCATGCCGTGCCTTGTTTTACTAATTATGCACGAAGGATCATGTCGTGCCTTGTTTTACTGATTATGCATGAAGGAACATTCTGTGCCATTGTTATTTAAACCATGCACGAAGGATCACACCGTGCCATGGATGTGAGGATGAGAGTAAAAGCATGAAGGGTGATGCCATGCACTTTTATTTGCTTATTTGGTGAGGATGAGAGTAAAAGCACGAAGGGCGATGCCGTGCCGTTTTATTTGATTATTTGGTGAGGATGAGAGTAAAAGTACGAAGGGTGATGCCGTGCAACTATTTAAACTTCTTGTTTTGGTTATAGCTATTTTACTGCATTCTGATTCTCTTTACTGATTTATTATGTGTTGGTGATTGTGTTTCCCCCCAGCATGATACCTCCTTTGTTAGTTGTGTCATTCAAAAGTTCTGTTATTTTGTGGTATATACATATATAGAACTGTACATGTTTATGTTAGTGTCTGGTCCTAGGTTTGTCACTACTTCGCCGGGATAGGCCAGGCACTTAGCAGCACATGGGGTCGGATTGTGCTGATACTGCACTTCTGTGCGTTTTTGCATAGATCCAGGTTTTGAGAAGGAGCAGGAGCAGTAGAGTACTTGTGGGATTTCTGTGCTTCCGAAACCGAGGTAGCTTGCAGGCGTCCGCAAGCTCGGCGTCTCCTCTATTTATTCTTGTTACGGCTGTGGTCTCATTATTCCGAGATAGACGGTTGTTCATTATATTCTTTCAGACCATTATGTGTAGTTATTCCTTAGTAGTTCGTGAGTTGGTGACTCCACAGCTTGGGTAGAGGATTTATGTCAGTTGCTGTACCTTATTATTATTCATCTCTTAATTCGAAAGGCTTCCACATCTAAAAATTTGAGTAATTATTTCTCGCTATAAAATATGAGAACAAAAATGATGGTATGAACAGGAAAATGTTGAATGAGTTAGCTTGCCTAGCTACCACGAGTAGGCTCCATCACGATCCCGATGGTGGGGGAAATCCGGGTCGTGACAAGTTGGTATCAGAGCTCTAGGTTAAATGGGTCTCACAACTCACGAACCAGTTTAGTAGAGTTTGAGGGGTAGGTACGGAGTCGTCTGTACTTGTCCTCCAGAGTCTATTGAGTTAGGAAAAGCCTCTCATTGTTCTTTCTTATCGTGTGAATTCATTTTTCAAATATTAAGTTGAATTTCCACTCTTGTCTTCGCACGAATGGCGAAGTCACGTACCGCTTCTCCAGCCAAAGAATGGCACGGGATGGTGATAGATCAACTACACCTTAAAAAGTCTTATGGAGGTCGGATAGGGTTCACCAAACTCTTAGATACCACCTTCAGCGGTGCATCTTTTGAGAACCCATGGGATTGTGCTTGACCGCTGTTGTGAGAAATTACAGAATGTGGGAATAGTCAAATGCGAGGGGGTTGATTTTACTGTACTTCGAATGGCAAACAGAAGTAGTGGGAAGATAATGTATTTACCACACCAGTTATGGTTCCAGCGGAAGATGCAATTATATCAGGAGATCACCAAATGAATCGTGTGGGTTTTAAACGGACTTTGATGTCCGATTGATTTGTTGTGAAGGATAAATATTGTGAACTATTGGAATGCCTATATATGGTAGGGAAAGGTCCTCCAAATAATTTATACATATTTAGGGTTGGTTCTTTTCATGGGGGTAAGAATCGCCCCCAGAGAATAACGAAGAGTATATGAGTAAATGGGGTCGCTCAGCAGTGTTAAGCCAACATAGAAAAAAGGGTAGATTTACCGTCGATGTTTGTGGCAAGCCTACGAAGAGGGAAAGCCGCCCAACACAACACTACCTACTAAACCCTATTTTTAGAAAATGTTCTGAAGACGTCACTTCCTAGATTCTCTACAATATGTAGTATATGCGACCTGAACGGTTGTACCAGGTCACCATGATTGTGTCTGAATATGTCGTCATGTGCAATAAGTTAACTGGCCCTCAAAGGAATTGTTGTGACTGTGGTAGTTGGAGAAATGTAAATTAGGAAAGCACTCAGGCTACACGCTCCATTGCAGTTAATATTTATCTTACATGGCCAGCCAGATGTAAAGGTCAGGATGTTAGAGGTGGAGGTGAAAATCCTAGTGGTGGAGACCCAACCGTTGATATAATTTTTATGGTATGAGTGAGGTCACTACACCAGATGGTGTCATCATATTTACAATTTCGACAGTTATAAAAAGGATATTTCTCCTTAATTTGATTGGTTTTTGAAGAAAAAAATTTTAGGCGAGTCCTCTTAATATGCTCCACTCATGAGAGAGCATCATAATCATCAAATCTGCTTATGGGAATACTCATGTTGGGATATTACATGAGGATAGACACCCCTATTATTAGGTGTTAGTCACTAAAATAGCCATGAGGCTAAGAGTGACTTTATATTACTTATTACAGTGGGTTTTGATATAATTCTTGGAATAACTAATTTTAATTGTTAATTGTATGCCCTATCATTATGAGAGTTCATTTTATGTTGTGATTTTCTTTGACGGATAATTATTGAAAGGAAGAAAGAAAGAAAATGAAAAAAAAAATTCAGATGATACAATGTGCAAGTACTTGTGATTTAGAGTTGAGGATGAGGTCCTCAAATTTTTGCATAATGTGAAATATTTCTAAACCGAGCTTCAAGCTGCGGTGGATATCATATAAGGACTAGGTCTTGGTGGTAAGAGTTTATGTGTTTAAAATTCTTCTTTTATGAAATTAATATTTTCGTATTACATTTGTAAATGAGAGTCATGCCCGTTAGGACTATTTTACAATTCTTGTATAGTTTCTATTCATATTTAGCCATTTCTATTTTGAAACCATTGAGTTTAGCCTTTGAGACGAGCACCCAGGTGCGGATAAATGTGACTCATTAATTCGAAAAAGTAATCACGAGGTCTCCATACTTCATTTTGAGTAATGTGGGAGCTTTGGGATAAGGTATTTGATAACACGTAGTTAATTGGCAATGTTGTAATTTAGGGACGACTCTTATGGCCAAAGTCATGGTTATGTGTATAAATACGAGGTGTTCATGCCTTAGTTAGACTAGCTCGTGATAGTACCCATGGATAACGTATTGATATGCTCCCGCAGTCAGGAAGAGCATGTGCAACATCTCAGAGTGGCTCTCCAGACTCTGAAAAATAGTCAGCTATATGCAGATATTTCCAAAGTATGAGTTCTGGCAAAGTACAGTTACATTTCTGGGTCATATCGTGTCAGTAGAGGGCATCCAGGTGGACCCAAAAGAAGATTGAGGCAGTAAAAAATTGGCCTCAACCAGCTTCAGTGACTGAGATTCGGAGTTTCTTGGGGTTAGCAAGCTATTACCATCAATTTGTAGAAGGGTGCCCGGTTCAAGTGGTCAAATGAGTGTGAGGCGAGCTTTCAGAAGCTCAAGATAGCTTAGACTACGGCACCAGTGTTAATTTTACCCACGGGTTTAGGGCCTGACACAGTTTACTATGATGCATCCCGTACTGGGCTTGGAGAAGTAATGAGGCAGGATGGCAAGGCTATTGCTTATGCTTCGAGACAGCTGAAAATCCATGAGAAGAATTATCCGGTTCATGACCTTGAGCTTGCAGCAGTAGTTCATGCCTTAAAAATCTGGAGGCATTATCTATATGGTATGGCGTGCGAGGTATACACTGATCACAAAAGTCTTCAGTATTTATTCAAGCAAAAGGAGTTCAATGTGCGACAGAGGAAATGGTTAGAGTTGCTGAAGAACTATGATGTTACTATCTTATATCACCCAGGTAAGGCCAATGTGGTGGCCGATGTGTTAAGTAGAAAGTCTGCCAGCATGAGTAGTCTCACTTATATTCCGGTCAGCCAGAGACCACATGCTCTAGATGTTCAGGCCTTAGCCAATCGGTTCGTGAGACTAGACATTTCTGAGCCTAGCAGGGTGTTAGCTTGCATGGTCGCTCATTCTTCCCTATTAGAGCGTATCCGTGAGAGGGAATTTGATAATCCTCATTTGCGTAACCTGAGGGATACTGTACAGTGGGGAGATGCCACGAAGGTAACTCTAGATGATTACGGAGTATTAAGATTGCAGGGGCGAGTTTGTGTGCCTAATGTTGAGGGGAATCGAGAGTTAATCTTAGCGGAGGCCCACATTTTGCGGTATTCTATTCACCCGGGCACCACGAAGATGTATCAGGACTTATGGTAGCACTATTGGTGGCGTAGGATGAAGAAGTACATCATTGTGTATATCGATCGGTGTCTAAACTGTCAGCATGTGAAATATGAGCACTAGAGGCTTGGTGGTGTATTCCAGAGAATTGAAATTCCCGAGTGGAAATGGGATCGGATTACAATGGACTTCGTTACTGGACTTCCTTTGACTCGGAGGAGATTTGGTGCTATTTGGGTCATTGTTGATAGGCTGACCAAGTCAGCACATTTTATTCCGGTATCTGTCTCTTACTCATTGGAGAAGCTAGTAGAGATTTACATCAGGGAGATTGTTCCCCTTCATGGGGTGCCGGTGTCTATTATCTCAAATCGGGGTACGCAGTTTACCTCGCATTTCTGGAGAGCGGTCCAGCAGGAGTTAGGCACCCAGGTTCAGTTGAGTACATCATTTCATCCTCAGACGGACGCTCAGTCCGAGAGGACTACTCAGATCCTGGAGGACATGCTCCAAGCTTGTGTCATTGATTTTGTGGGCTTGTGGGACAAGTTTCAGCCATCAGCAGAGTTCACGTACAATACAGTTACCAGTCTAGCATTCGGATGGCTCCGTATGAGGTGTTGTATGGTACGAGATGTTGGTCTCCAGTCGGATGGTTTGAGCCGGGAGAGGCTCGGTTGCTGGGTATAGACTTAGTTCAGGGGGCCTTAGAGAAGGTCAAGACTGTATAGGAGAGATTGCATTCAGCTCAGTCCAGATAGAGGACTTATGCGGATCAAAAGGTCAGAGATGTGGATTTCATGGTTGGTGAGCGGGTACTAATCCGGGTATCGCCTCTGAAGGGCGTGATGAGGTTCAGAAAGAAGGGCAAGCTCAGTCATAGGTATATTGGTCCATTTGAGATTCTGGACCGAGTGGGAGAGGTGGCTTACACACTAGCACTGCCACCTAGCTTATTAGCCATACATCTAGTTTTTCATGTATCTATGCTTCGGAGGTACCACGACAATCCTACACATGTGTTAGACTTTAGTACTGTCCAATTGGATAATGATCTATCTTATGAGGAGGAGCCGGTAGACATTCTAGACCGGCAGGTTCGACAGTTGAGGTCGAAGAGTTTTCCTCCTGTGCGTGTTCAGTGGAGAGGTTAGCCTCCTGAGACATCGACCTGGGAGTCCGAGTCTGATATGCGGAGCCGTTAACCACATTTGTTCCCCGACTCAGGTACTTCCTTCTCTTGTCCGTTCGAGGACGAATGGTTGTTTTAGAGGTGGAGGATGTGACGACCCAAATGGTCATCATCTTTTTCTCACCTGTTCTGCACTTCCGAGACCTTGAAAACCTCATTTATTATTGCCTTGATTTACATGCATAGTCCGAGCATGTAGCCGGAAATTTTTTGTATTAGAATATGTGAATTCTATGGAAAATTTGAAGAAATTTGATATTAACATTGATATAGTTGACTTCGGTCAACATTTTTGGTAAACAAACCCGGACTCGAGATCGGACTGTCCTAGAAGGTCCGTAGGAAAATATGGGACTCGGGCATGCATCCGGAGTCGAATTCTGAGGCCTAGAGCCCAAGATATGAATTTTTCTGTTAAATTGTTTTTGCTAAAATTATTAAATGAAAATTGATTAAAAAACCGTGGTATCGGGCTCGTATTTTGGTTCCGACGGCCGGTACAAGTCTTTATTTAAGTACTTCCTACAAAGTTTGTCATTTGAACGTCGTTTGATGTGTTTTGAACCATGAGTTCCAAATTTGAAAGTTATGAAGTTTAAAAGAAGAAATTATGAATTTGAGGCTTGATTCTATGAAAACGATGTTATTTAGGCGATTTGATCGCGCGAGCAAGTTCATAGTATGTTTTTGAGGTTGTGTGCATGTTTTGTTTGGAGCCCGAGGGCTCGGGTAAAGATTTGATAGGCCGTTAGAGCAGATTTTGAAAAATAACACAGCTGGTATTTTTCCCCAACTGATATCGCAATTGCGATAATTGCGAAGTGTACCAGAAACAGCCAAGGTTCGCAAAAGCGAACACTACTTCGCAAATGCAAAGAGGCCCGAGAATTGTGATGACCCGGCCATTCATCATGTGAGTTATCACCCCGTTACCCCCGTTATATGCTTGTTAATGTTGCAATATGCATGTTGGGTAAGTTTGAGTCGATCCGGGTTGAGTTTGGTTGAAATTGAGACAAATAGTCTCTTAGAAGAAGGAATAGTTGAGAAAAGTAAGTAGGATATTGACTTGTGAGTTAGAGAGCTCGGAATCGAATTCTGATGATTCGGTCAGCTCCGGGAGGTCATTTATGCATTGGGAAAGCGATCAGAAGTGAATTTGGAGGCCCGGTGTAGTTTTAAGCTTGAATTGGCAAAGTTGAATTTTGGCGATATCCGATCGATAGGTGAGAATTTGATCCAGGAGTCGGAATGGAATTTCGATAGTTGCAGTAGCTCCGTTAGGTGATTTTGGATGTGTCTGCAAAATTTCAGGTCATTCAGAGGTCGTTTGGTCGGGTTTTGATCGAATGTCGGTTGCGGAAGTTTGAATGAAAACTTAGGCTTGAATTGTTTGAATTCGATGTTTTTTCGTATTAAATGATGTGTTTTTATCATTGGAGCAAGTTTGTATAGTGCTGTGGAGTATGTTTGTGGTTTTCGTTGGGGTCCCGGGGGACCCGAGGTGGTTTCGGGAGGTTAAACGGAGGAATTTTAGGGATTTTGTAGGTCTGGATTTTTGGCTTCTGGTATTTTTGCTTCTGCAGGTGCGGGACCGGAGAAGCGGAAGCGTATGGGCGGAAATATTCTCGCAGGAGCGAGATTTGGCTAAGCTGGGAACTTTCGCAGAAGCGGCCAAGGATGTGCAGGGGCGGGATCGCAGAAGCGAGCCCATGATCGCATGAGCGGAGGAGGCCAGGCCGGGGAGCTTCGCAGAAGCGGAGCCCAGTCCGCTTAAGCTGTCGCGCAGGTGCGAGACCTGGACCGCAGAAGCGGAGCTGGGTGGCTTGGTATGGAATCGCAAAAGTGACCGTTTGACCGCAAAAGCGGACTCGCAGGTGCGAGTCCGGAGCCGCAGAAGCGGAAATCGCGCCTGTGAAAAGAATAACAGAAGGGGTAAAATTTCATAAGTCATAAAAACATTAGGGCTCGGTTTTAAGAGGCGAATTGGGCGATTTGGACGAGAAATTGCTGGGAGTTCATCGGGTTATCATCGGAGGTGAGTTTTATGGTTCAATTACGCGTTTTTATCTTCAAATCCTCCTCTATTTTACTGAAATTGGATGAAATTAAGGGGGAATTTAGCCTAAGCCAGGGCTTTGGAAAAAATATCGATTTGAGTGGGCAAACGGAGTCCGATTTTGGAAAACTTTATATGCATAGACTCATATTGAGACGAGGATTCTGAATATGTAACTTTTGTAATTATTTCGAGAAGCGTACCAAAAGTCGAGTTTTGACATTTTTGTGGGTTTTGGTGCAATTTGAGTTATTTCGAATGGGTTGTGTGTTATTAGCATATATTGATGTATTCTCTATGATTTTGAGCAGGTTTGGCATCCGAGGAGTTTGATTTGCGAGGCAAGCGCAAAGCGAGATAGGACTTCTACCGGTTCGAGGTGAGTGGTGATAGTAAATAATGTACTGAGGGTTTGAAACCCCGTACTAGCACTTCACAGTGCTATGTTGAGATGAGACATGCGTCTTGTGACGGGCTTGGTGACATTGTGATTGGGGAATTGGACTTGGTCCCTCCCGGCTAATAGCGCATTGTGTATTATGACTGAATGAGATTATAACTATGTAATTGGGCTAATAGCCATGTTTGGGGCCTTGTGCCGATCTGTAGAGCATTAGGGGACCTGTAGCTCTAGGCGACCCCTATATCATGTTGGAAGCTTACACTCAGCCGTAAAACTAGCCAAATAACACATTAAGAGCTAGTACTAGAGGTGTACTGTGAGAGGTAGATTACTTAGGGTAGAAATTCCCCAATTTAGCTGAGTGGGCCTGAAAGGCCAATCATATACTAATTGGGACATGGTCGAGGACCCATTATGAGGTATCATATATATATATATATATACCTATATTTGATCGGGCTGCACACCGCAGTAGTATATATATTGGATCGGGGCGCACGCCGCACGAGTATATATATTGGATCGGGCTGCACGCCGCAGCGATATATATATTGGATCGAAGCTGCACGCCGCTGCAATATATATATTAGATCGGTGCTGCACGCCGTAGTAGTATATATATTAGATCGGATTGCACACCGCAGCGATATATATATTGGATCGGTGCACTTCCGTAGTAAAATACATGTGGATCGGACTGCACGCCGCAGATATTTGTGTGCTTGGGCGGTAGGAGCCCCTTCGGAGTCTGAGTCTGCACACATTCTCGGTGAGCGCTGGAGTATATTATGGGATCGGGCTGCACGCCGCAGCGGTATATATATTGGATCGGGCTACACGCCGCAGCAGTATATATATTGGATCGGGCTGCACGCCGCAGCATTATATATATTGGATCGGGCTGCACGCCGCAACAGTATATATATTGGATCGGGCTGCATGCCGCAACAGTATATATATATATATTGGATCGGACTGCACGCCGCAGTAACATACATGTCGATCGGACTGCACGCCGCAGTATTATTGCGCTTGGGCTGTAGGAGCCCCTTCGGAGTATGAGTCTGCACACATTCTCAGTGGGTGTTGGAGTATATCATAGGATCGGGCTGCACGCCGCAGCAGTATAGTTATATATGTATATATATATTGGATCGGACTGCACGCCGCAGTAATATATGCGTGGATCGGGCTGCACGCCGCAATTTCATAGCGCTTGGGCATAGGGAGCCACTCCGAAGTCTGCATACACCCCCAGTGAGCGCCGTCGATGTTAAATGGAGCGGGTTGCGCGCCTCAACGATATATGTATTGGAGCGGGATGCACGCCGCAGCATTATACTTATTCATATCCTTATACATACTTAATACTTATACATTATAGACATATGTATATATCTTCATACATTGAGATGTACACCGTAGCGGTACGAGTGTGGATTTGGTCAGTGTGAGACCTTGTTGAGACAGATGTGGACTGGAGATCAGAGTACTCACTGTAGTGATGACTTACCTGTGGGGGTTTGCCTTAGAATTGTTTAGTGATAGTACATGAGTTCTTATTTTTAGTTATTGTTTATTATTATTACTCACTGAGTTGAAATATACTCACCCCACTCCCCTACATTTTTTGTGCAGATTCACAAGTGCTAGAGAGCAGTTGAGCTGTTGCAGCTGCTTATTCATATCTATTTTGCGGAGACTACGAGGTAGTTGCCGACGTCCGCAAAACCTGTTTTCTCCTTCCTTATCATTTCGTTGCTTTCATTTTGCGTAGACTTGTTTGTATAGGATGTTTATTCTGTAGAGGCTCAGACTTGCGACACCACGATTTGGTTGGGACCGTATTTTGTATGCTTCTACTATTACGTTTATCATTTTGATATGAACACTTGCTATTTAAGTTTAACTTGATCACCTGAAACTAATAGTTGGCTGGTTTAATGGATAACATGGTCGGGCTTGCCTAGCATTGTGTTGGGCGCCATCATGACCAGGGTTTGGGTCGTGACAGGAATGCTCTTGGTTCGCAAATACGAATAACATCCCGCAAATGCGAAGAGGCCCTTGAATGGCCTTGGTTCGCAAATGCGAACAGTAGATCGCAAATGCGAACAGTAGATCGCCAATGCGAACAGTAGATCGCAAATGCTATGATGCGCAGGAAACTCTTGTGTTCGCAAATACGAACTATATATCGCAAATGTGATGATGACAGGGAAGGCACAGGTTCGCAAATGCGAACCATTTTCTCGCAAATGCGAGCCCCGCAGTCAGGACCTGCTATGTTCGCAGTTGCGGACAAATGTTCGCAATTCCCATATCCGCAGCTGTGCACTCAGATACTTAAAAAAATTTTAAACCCTTTTTCACCATTCTTCCCAATACACCACACACAATTCTCCAAGAGCAATATCACTCCAAATCACTTGTAATTTACTTTTTACTTAATTCTTTCAATTCCTAACATCATTGAACATGTTTTCCAAGAGAAATCAACGGTTTTCATGGTTGAAATTATTGTTTTTGGGTAGAACCTAGGTTTTTCATGAATTGGGGAATTGCACCTCGATTTGAGGTCCGATTTTAAAACAAATCATATAATTGAACTCGTGAGGGAATGGGTAACCGGATTTTGGTCCAAACCTCGAGTTTCGACCACGTGGGACAGGGGGCGTTTTGGGAAATTTTGGGTTAAACTTTGAGAAAACCATTCTTATGCATCCAAACCAATTTATAGAGTATTTATTAAAGTAATTGAACTAATTGTGATTAGATTCGAGCGAGTTAAAGTTTGGAATTCGAGGTAAAGCGATAGTTGAAGGTTAATTGGACTTCAAGGCTTGAGGTAAGTGTTTGATCTATCCTAGCTTGAGGGAATATGATTGAATGTGCTAATGCTATGTGAACGAGTGCGGTGTATAGGCTGTGGTGACGAGCATCTATACACTGGCGTCTAGCATGACCGTGAGTCGTTTGTTGACATATATTGTGAAGTTTATTATTGTTTCCCTTGCCGGGACTTTATTGTGAAATTGATTATTGTTTCCCTTGCTGGGACTTTGTTGTGAAGTTGATTATTGTTTCCCTTGCCGGGACTTTATTGTGAAGTTGATTATTGTTTCCCTTCCCGGAACTTTATATGATGATTATTGTTTCCCTTGCCGGGACGGTTCATATTATTTATTTCATTCCTTGGCCCTTAACTGTGATTGTTATTTGGGTGAGGAAGAGTGATAATGCACGAAGGGTGATGCCGTGCCATCTTTACTTATGTTCGCATGAAGGATTATGCCGTGCCTTGTTTTACTCATTATGCACGAAGGATCATGCTGTGCCTTGTTTTACTGATTATGCATGAAGGATCATGTCGTGCCTTGTTTTACTGATTATGCATGAAGGATTATGCCGTGTGTTGTTTTACTGATTATGCACGAAGGATCATGTCGTACCTTGTTCTACTGATTATGCACGAAGGAACATTCCATGCCGTTGTTATTTAAACCATGCACGAAGGATCATGCTGTGCCATGGATGTGAGGATGAGAGTAAAAGCACGAAGGGTGATGCCGTGCACTTTTATTTGCTTATTTGGTAAGGATGAGAGTAAAAGAACGAAGGGTGATGACGTGCACTTTTATTTTATTATTTGGTGAGGATGAGAGTAAAAGCACGAAGGGTGATGCCGTGCAACTATTTAAACTTCTTATTTTGGTGATAGCTGTTTTACTACACTCTGATTTTCTTTACTGATTTATTATGTGTTGCTGATTGTGTTTCCCCCAGCATGATACCTCCTTTGTTAGTTGTGTTATTTGAAAGTTCTGTTATTTTGTGGTATATACATATATAGAACTGTACAGGTTTATGTGAGTGTCTGGTCCTAGGCTTGTCACTACTTCGCCGGGATAGGCCATGCACTTACTAGCACATGGGGTTGGATTGTGCTGATACTGCACTTCTATGCGTTTTTGCACAAGTCCAGGTTTTGAGCAGGAGCAGCAGCAGTAGAGTATTTGTGGGATTTCTAAGCATTTCGAGACCGAGGTAGCTTACAGGCATCTGCAGGCCCGGTGTCTCTTCTATTTATTTATGTTTATTGCAGTGGTCTCATTGTTCTAAGATAGACAGATGTTCATTATTTTCTTTCGGACCATTATGTGTAGTTATTCCTTAGTAGTTCATGAGTTGGTGACTCCACATCTTGGGTCAAGGATTTATGTCAGTTGTTGTACCTTATTATTATTCATCTTTTTATTCGAAAGACTTCCGCATTTAAAGATTTGAGTAATTATTTCTTGCTATTAAATATGAGAACAAAAATGATGGTATGAATAGGAAAATGTTGAATGAGTTGGCTTGCCTAGCTACCACGTGTAGGCGCCATCAAGATCCCGATGGTGGGGGAAATCCGAGTCGTGACAAATAATGAACGAATACTCACGACACCAATATGAATATGGAGCGACTCTAAGAGTTCAAAAGGAGGGAACATAGTAAATAAATAACTCTTTGCCCACATGAACAAATGTGGGGCTCACCAGGAACTATCAACTCATGTACTCTAATTAACGAAATACTTGCCCGCATTAACTGTTGTCTCTGAAAAAATAGCGGGAGTGAGTCGCTAGCTCGGTGAGTAATAACACTTAACCACAATCGTTTATAATTGGGGACAAGTTAGAAAATATGCTTGCATAATAATCACAAAATAAAATGCCTTTTTTAAAACGGTAATAATAATCAATCCAATCATGTATTTTATGTAACAAAAGTAATTTAATAATTTAGGAATAAACTCAGTAAATACTGTGCCATAGAAATTTTTTATATTTAGGAGGTTTCAAAAAAGGACCATGTAATCTGTATCACTGTGCGGACCCATTCATAGAAGGAGTCAAGTATAATTGTAGGTCCCTATTCGAGGAAAAACTGTAACTGTATGCTAGTTCTACCTTTCCACTAGCGAGGACTATAACTGTAATCAGTAATCTGTAAATACAAGGTGCACTAGGTCTAACGAACCCGATGTTAGCTACGGGATCCTTCAAAGTCTCCTTCCATTTATACTCTTTCTTGTTAATAGTAAATACTCGTAAAAAAGCATTTTTCAAAATAATAAGGGTATATCATTCCTTATTAAATCTTGTAATTTTGTTTCGGTAACAGTAATCATGTCTCAAGTAACGGTAAAACATGTCTAGTCACAATGATAATACTTCAAATAACTATATCATCTCAAGTAACAGTACAACATATCTAGTAATAGTGAAAATATTTTGATTAATCGGTAAACATCTCAAGTAAATTATTCGGTATCATATCAAGTAAAGGACTTGTACCACATGCAATTTCAAAGCATTGGTATTTATTTTCAAAATCATATATAAACTATGCAGGTTATGAAAATACATATTATGGTACGATTATTACTGTCACGACCCGGATTTCTCCCATCATCGGGATCGTGATGGCACCTACTCGTGGTAGCTAGGCAAGCCAATTCACTTACCATTTCCTGTTCATACCATCATTTTTGTACTCATATTTAATAGCAAAAATAATAATCAATTTTTTTAAATGCGGAAGTCTTTCGAATAAAAGATGAATAATAGTATAAAGTAGCTGACATAAATCCTCTACCCAAGATGTGGAGTCACAAACTCACGAACTACTAAGGAATAACTACACATAATGGTCTGAAAGAAAATAAATAATAATCGTCTGTCTCGGAACAATGAAACCACGACAATAATAAAAGTAAATAGAGGAGACGCCGGGCTTGCGGACGCCTGCAAGCTACCTCAGTCTCGGAAGTAAGGTAATCCCGCTAGTATACTACGGCTGCTGCTCCTGCTCAAAACCTGGACCTGTGCAAAAACGCACAGAAGTGTAGTATCAGCACAATCTGACCCTATGTGCTGGTAAGTGCCTGGCCTATCCCGGCGAAGTAGTGACAAGCCTAGGACCAGACACTCACATAAACCTGTGCAGTTCTTTATATGTATGTACCACAAAATAACAGAGATATCGAGTAACACAACTAACAAAGGAGGTAACATGTTGGGGGAACACAATCAGCAACACATAATAAATCAATAAGGAAAATCATAGTGTAGTAAAAACAGCTATCACAAAACAAGAGATTTAAATGGTTGCACGGCATCACCCTTCGTGCTTTTACTCTCATGCTCACCAAATAATCAAATAAAAGTGCACGGCATCACCCTTCGTGCTTTTACTCTCATCCTCACCATATAAGCAAATAAAAGTGCACGGCATCACTCTTCGTGCTTTTACTCTCATCCTCACCAAATAATCAAATAATAGTGCATGGCATCACCCTTCATGCTTTTACTCTCAACCTCACCAAATAAGCAAATAAAAGTGCACGGCATCACTCTTCGTGCTTCTACTCTCATCCTCACATCTATGGAACGACATGATCCTTCGTGCATGGTTTAAATAACAACAGCAGGGAATGTCTCTTCATGCATAAATTAAGTAACAACGGCACGCCATGTTCCTTCGTGCATAAGCAGTAAAACAAGGCACGGAATGATCCTTCGTGCGAACATAAGTAAAAATGGCACAACATCACATTATCACTCTTCCTCACCCAAATAATAATCAAGGTCAAAAGAATGAAACAAGTAATATGAACCGTCCCGGCAAGGGAAACAATAATCATAACAATATCCTGGCAAGGGAACAACAACAACAACACAGTAAAGTCCCGGCAAGTGAAACAATAATCAACCTTCACCACCCGGCAAGGGCTCAAGAACATGACTTAAGAACATCCCACATTAACTCACAACATATGTCAACAAATGACTCACGGTCATGCTAGATGCCACCGTATAGATACTCGTCACCACAGCCTATACACCGCACTCGATCACATAGCAATTAGCAATTAGCACATTCAATCCTATTCCCTCAAGCTAGGATAGATCAAACACTTACCTCGACGGCTTATAGTCCACTCAATCCTCAAGCAATGCCTTTTCTTTTGAATTTAGCTCCAAATCAATCGTATCTATACATAATATATTTAATATCATCAATTCTACTCAACAAACCAGCCCAATTGCCTAATTAAAGTATTTTTAACATGATGTCCAAAAATTGTAAAACAGGCCCGGGCCCGCTTGGTCAAAAAATTCTAAAAATCATACCAACAGATTCCTCGTCTCGCCACGAGTCCGTACATAGAAAGAACACCAAAATTGGAGTCCGTTTGACCCCTCAAATCGACCCCTAAAGGTCTCATAATTGCAGGCCCCAAAATACTAAAGGTCTCATATTGGGTTTGTGGTTTATAATCACCCATAAATGAGTTTTAATAATCAAATCACTTGCCTCTGTGATACCCACTGATTTTCTCTCTAAAAAATTGCCTAAGAGGCTTCTTCCCGTTCAAAAATTGGAAAAACACTCGACCTGCTCATTATAGGTATACTGTTCACGCGTTTTACTGCTCTCAATTAATTCCTTGTGCAATTATAATGAATTTAGGATTTTGAATCGCTCAATTTGACCTTATAATGAAGGCGATATGTAGGTTTTAAGATTTGCAAATAGTGCAGGTTTTTAATATGCCGTCAGGGGCAATTTCGTTATTAACCTGAAAATTTGGGCAACCTTAGTAAAAAGGCCATAACATTCTCATACGATGTCCACATTCGATGATTCTTTTTGCTACAGGACCGTAATTGCGATACGGATGTAATGATTCATTCAAAACAGTAATCGGAGCTCATTTATTCAATATGATATCATTTATGCTTGAAGAAACAATGTCAAAGCATAGGAAAACGAGCATAACGCAACCCAAACATATCCGAAACACGTCAAATGACGTCTATTTTCGACCAAACTTTACAGGAAGTGCTTAAAAAATATATAAGACTTGTACCGGGCATCAGAACCAAAATACGAGCCCAATACCATAGTCTTTCAATAAATTTTCATTTTCATTTCCCTTAATAATTTCAAAAAAACAAGTTAACAGAAAAATTCATATCTCGGGCTCTAGGCCTCGGAATTCGATTTCGGGTACATGTTCGAGTCCCATATTTTTCTACGGACCTTTCGGGACCATTCGAACTCGGGTCCAGGTCCGTTTACCAAAAATATTGACCAAAGTCAACTATACCAATATTAATATCAAAATTCTTCAAATTTCACATAGAATTCACATATTCTAACACAAAACTTTTTCGGCTACGCACCCGGACAGAGCACATAAGTCGAGGCAATATAAAATAAGGTATTCAAGGCCTGGGAAGCACGTGACAGACGAGGAAAACAGGTGATGACCCTTTGGGTCGTCACAACTATTCACAATACTCGTACCGAAATACCAACTGCTTCACCTCAAGCAACTCGTACAAATTTCTCCAATCAATCTATAATTACATAATATCGAGCTCGTGATCATGTTAATTTTCTTATTTAGACTAATTCATAGCTCTTTTAGAATATCCAACTATCACGACCCCAATCCCGGTCGTGATGGCGCCCAACACAACTGCTAGGCAAGACCGACCATTTACACTCTCATCCCGAGCATGAAGCTCAAATCAATTACCTGAATATTATTATCAAGAATAAAGCTAATCTGAATAATCACCCAAAGATCAAGGGTCAGGAGTTTAGAGCCTCTAAACATGATCAGATAACAATATCTGAACGAAATACTCAAGTCTGAATAATATATATACAAAGGAAAACTTGAATAAGAAGAGAAGCCAGGTCCTGCGAACGCCGGCAGCTACCTCAGCAACTCGGATAAACACTGATAAAATCTGGAGTGCTCGTCTATCCCTCCTGTGTACCTGAATCTGCACACAAAGGTGCATGGAGTAGGGGTGAGTACTAAGTACTCAGTGAGTAATAAATATATACAAGTAGCTGAAAGTAAGAAATCCACAGAGTACCACATAATGAAGCTAAACTAGAGTCCGATTCCTCCTACGAACTAGCAGCCACAACAGTACATTAACACTATCACAGGATAATTCACAGACAAAGATGCAATGCAATGCACATAATAGCTACGGCGTGTGGCTCGATCCATTTAACGTCGACGACGCTCACTGGGGTTGTGTACAGACTCCGGAGGGGCTCTTACAGTCCAAGCGCAATAATACTGCAGCGTGCAGCCCGATCCTTACATCATCTGCTGCGGCGTGCAGCCCGATCCTCATATCAACTACTGCGGCGTGCAGCCCGATCCATCCTTAGTCCAAAGCATGCATATAAGCCACACAACAGTTCAAATTATTTATTTCCAGGTTCCAGTTCATTAATGATGAAAATACTTGAATTTTTATTTTATTTTTCCAAGATCAGGTGACTTAGCATTTCAACATGGTGATATCAAACCAGGACTAAGATCAGTGATTAAGCAAATAAAGCTATCACATATATAACTATCCCCTAGGGATACTACAGGTCGGCACAAGGCCCCAAACATGGCTTACAGCCCACAAATATATCAAACACAGTGCGTTTCAACCACATATATCATGTTATTGATATTCGGGATGGACTAAGTCTCAATCCCCAGTCACAATCAATCCCGCACCTGCCACGGGGTGCGAGCCACGCCCAACTAGCGTCACAATGTGCTAAGCCAGGGTTTCGAACCCTCAGGCTACCATATACACAAACTACTCACCTCTAGCCGGCCGTGGACTCGTCCGCGATGCCTTTCTCTTTTGAATTTGTCGCCTCGAGCGTCGAATCTAGTCAAACCACAACAATTATATCAAATACAGGTCAAAGAAACATAACCCAATTTAATTTACTCGAAATACGCAATAATGCATGAAGTTGATAAAACCCGGACCCCAGGCATGCTTCTCGAAATATTCCAAAATTCATACCAACGGATTCCTCGTCTCGCCACAAGTCCGTGCATATAAAATTTATTAAAATCGGAGTTCGAATGGCCTTTCAAAAGTCAAAATTTCGTTTTCATAATGTAGGCCCTAATTCTTCACAATTTCTACCCAAATTCATGAGTTTTGATGTTAATTATAGCATATAATCGTGTTTTTGAGTCAAGAAACTTACCTCCAACGATACCCCATTGATTCCTCTCTTCATAGCTCCCAAAACCCTCTCCAAACAAAGTGAAATTAGGGAAAATATGATTAGGGTCGCGTCTAAAATTAATTAATCTGTTTCTGCACAAACGTCGCCTTCTATGCGATCGCAGGGCCACTATTGCGATCGCATAGAGAAAGTTTTCCAGGCCTTAATTTTCTTCTCTGCGATCGCAGGCCTAGCCATGTGATTGCATAGCTTCGCGCCCTTACCCTTCATGATCACACCCACGCTCACGCGATCGTACTGCACAGACTCGGCAACCTATGCGATCGCAATACCCTTCACGCGATCGCATAGCGTTAAATTTTCGCCCCTTCAAATCCTTCTATCCGATCGAAATCCTGTCTATGCGATCGCATAGAACAACAGCTGCCTACAAATTTTCTGCTGCAATTTCTTGATCAAAACTTGCCCGTTGGCCATCCGAAATGATCCCAAGACCTTCGGGATCTCAACCAAAACCGCCAATAAATCACATTACCTCATTCAAACTTGCTCGTACCATAAAAACACCATCGTAAACATCAAAATTACCATTTTCACACGGATACAAGCCTAAGTTTCTTTAAAACTTCGGAAACTAACATTCGATCTAAAACCCGACCTAAACACCTCCGAATGACCTGAAAGTTTGCACGTATATCCAAAATCGCTTAACGGAGCTACTGCAACTCTCGGAATTTCATTCGGAGCCTTGGATCAAAATCTCACCTACCGTTCGGATTTTGCCAAAATTCAACCTTAGCCCATTCAAGCCTAAAACTACACCGGACCTCCGAATTCGATTCCCCGATTGCTCTCCTAAATCATAAATGATCCCCCGAAACTAGTCGAATCATCAGAATTCAATTGCGAGCTGTCTAACCCATCGGTCAATATTCGGTTGACTTTTCCAAACTATCCCTTTCATAAAGAGGTTTATGGCCTCATTTCTATCTAAATTTCTTCCGATTTGCTTCTAACTTTCCGAACACATTTAAATAAGCATATTGAAGTGTTAAATGAAGAAAATGGGGCGATAACTCCCATAACGACGGGTCGGGTCGTTACATTCTCCCCAACTTAAACAAATGCTTGTCCTCGAGCATACCCAGAGTTGTACTAGAAGAAACCCAATAGCTGAATGACCTTACCAAGCATATATGCGGGGTGGTACCACGTCACCCTATCCATCATAAGTCTGATAACACAATATAGCTGAACTTCCACAGTCCATCTGAAACATAGACCACATTGCAGTTTTTGAAATCATATACCAAATCTGAATCCCACGTCTATACTCAGAATACACCTAAACCCACTGTAATAGTCCACACTCGCCTCTTCGGGTGAAATCTTATGGTGTACCAAACAACCCAATCACTCGAGACGATGGTCTCTAATCATAACATTTTCCCACGATAACCAAATACTAACTGAAAAAACCTTTTTCATCAGCTAAAGTCTTATTCCAACACCCTCATATACTTCTCACGGCAACCGAACACACGATATATCGAATTCATTTCTCAGGTCATCCATTCATGAATCCATTTCCCTTTTAACTGATACCACAATAGACTTCGGAGCCAAACCTCGATATTACCTTTCTAACCCGCTGAAATCGCATATGCCCGCACTCATTAATGGCTCCAACGATCATTTCGATTATAACTCACCGTACCGATGATATGACACCTCAACACCGGCCTAAGCCACGACGAGCACAACACAGGCTCCAATAAGAAACGTCTGAACATACTAAAATCATGAAAACTAACTCAAACAAAAGGGATGTAATTCAATTCCTCCGTACCATCACAACATAGAATTGAGATCCCATCTCGCATCATAGAAATAGAGTACCTGAATTCTCCTCGAAAGGTCATAACATCATATGGCCTTGCCTCAACTTATGATTCCATCCAAACACCATTACCCATGAAGCACCTCAAATCACCATGCTCAAAACAGTCACCCACGCACAGATTTAGGTCTGAAATCAAGCAATCAATCTCACCCATGGTGAAACAGTTAATATACGCTATCAAATCTTGTAAGGACACAACCGATGTGCCATCTGCCGAGCGGCACCCAACACTGACTTTCCTTAGAGACTAGGAAGTATCGTACAAAAGGAAACATATAGAAAAAATTCTCCATGTCATACGGTTGCGGCGTGCAACCTGCTCAAAATAATATACCCGTGGTGGTGTGCCACCCGATCCAGATACCATACCTGTGGCGGCGTGCCACCCGAACCAAATAACCCGTGGCGGCGTGCCACCCGATCCACACATAAATCTCGCAAAAGAAATGCACACCGAGTCAAATTTCCCATTACCATAAACATATATAGTCTCAAGCTCGGCCACAAGAAATGCATCTGACAAAGTTCCTCAATATCGAAACTGAATCATTGGTAGAGACCTCTGTAAGCCGGTCTCCGGAATCCCATCGACAAAGTCAAACTTAGACTGGCCTTCTTATAGCTAGCTTTTTAACTCTTTGATTGATAAATAGAACTAGATCTCTGACATCCGCCACGAAGGCCCAACTGACAAAGCAATACCTACCAGCCGTCCGCTGGTCCTGGGTACAACTATCTTGCTGGAGCATACTCTGATGCACTCTGCTACGTAATTCTTGCCATTTCCGACATAGTCCATATCACATTAGTCTAGACGACCTGACTGATGACAACCAGTCTGCAATCAAGTATCATAACCCAAATTCATCCTATCAAGCTAAGAGAGAGCCACTAGGGCTTCCAATTTCCAATAATCACTAAACGGTGCCGATACACACGATATACAACCACTGCATAGGCGGATTACGAGAAATTCTAGTCTCTATCAGCTATATAACACATGAATCACTATGCATGATCCCACAGTCCACTGTACGAATACATAACACACATCAAGCATTCATTCATACCACGAAAGTCATTCAGAAATTTCCCTTTGCCATCATCAACTCAATCATCACAGTCGATCCAACAAGAGAATGCCACCATACCACTAGATATTATCAGTTTATAGTACCTTGTCCCTTTTTGATCATATACACTGCCAAATCACTAGAATAGCAGTATCATTTTTCCTTAATACCAGAAAGATCGATTCTTAGATCACCTGCAGCTGCCCGCGCTGCTCAATAATTTTAATAACTTCCCATATATTATGAACTGATCTCAAAACCTTGAACATGCCATTATCAAATTTCCATAACATATCGCATATACCATACCACACTAAGAAAACATGGAAGCTTCTATCATTTTCCTACGCTGCAAACATCGACGCACTCAACTAGTTAAGGACTTTCATGATCCTATAGAGAAGAAAAGTCATTACACATTCCATGCTTCGCATACCGCCAGGAATATACTCACTTTCAAACCACGGTAGAACACATCACAAACTCTTTCTCCCAATTCATTGCATAAGTTTAACTGTCAGGACTGAGTTCCTTTTTTTTCCCACATCGAGCTACGCAACTGCCAGCACCCAAGAGCTTTGTTGCACCATATCTGCAGGACTCATTACATCGAATACATACCAGGAGTTACTCGTATCCTTTTCATATTGTTCCGGTTTGCTATCATCTTTCATTTAATACTATCCTTTACTGAAGGATCACAATACCTCAACTCAGGTTACCACACGAGACTCATACACAAGGCTACACAATCTAAGGCTCACAGGCCGCTGAATACTCTCTCAGATGTTTCCCAGGAGTACCACATTCTATAATACTTTATTTTGAAGAACTTCCTGCCATTTTGAATTCGTTATCATTACCTTCCAATACGGATACATAGAATCCCATTATTCACATAATATAACACAAATCTTGATCCTTCTAACGAACCCACCATCTTTACCCACATACACAATCTTAAGACACCTTACCGTTACAAGCAAAATCTTGAACACCGCAAAATTATTCTCGGGCGTCATTCACCCTTATTCAGCTGTAATTCAGCTGTCTTATTGAACAGAACCACTTGTGCCTTGTTAGAACTCTAGCACCGCAGAACATGATTACATACACATGCATTTAGCTATCTTTCTTTCCTATACACCGAACATTCTTTACCAACAACAGTTCAAACCATCCTAGTATTTCTTCATATCTATGAAGCACCATAACCTTTAACAGAATTTGCCAACATACTCAGAGACAGAACCAACATAGCACACAACAGTGCAATTAGTTAATCAATAACAACCTCCCTAACTTGACTCGGATCCATACATCAAAGCACTTTTAGCCACTCATAGCATTCTTACTCAAATGATGCCAGGATGTTATAGTGAGATTAAACTCAGGTCATTTACAAGCTTGACAGAGACTCGAATCATCAGAGACCTTAACTCTTCTGCAATTCTTGCATTTATGCACACACCATAGTTAAGCCTACTCTCTTTAGATGACATAAATCTTTTCTAAGTCCCAAATTTTTCCAAAAATTTCGACAGAGTTTCCTTTGTAATTTGGCCTATCCACCTGCCAGAGAATCACTAAAATCATTCTAACAATACATCCACAACTCAACAAGACATCACAATGTATATCAACAACATTAATCTCAATACTACACGAGTTATATTATCAAAATTGATACATGGACATGCGCTGCACCTGCTCGAATTATAACATATATCAAATACCCTTCAATTACACGTCAGAATCAACCCACCTACTTTGCCTCAATCTAGTATTTCAATTTAACACCTTCCACCAGGATACACATAGCATAATCACTTTAGTCTTCCTGAGTCTAAACTCGTTTCACTACACGTAAGGCGCTTTACCTTTCTACTAATAGATATGATAAATATTCACCACGCCCATAGTTCGGGGCTACACAACAAGTTACAATAAGGATCTAACACCTGACAGCTCGTACATTATTAAGCTGCCATTTCCATAGTTCGGGACAATACCAGTCATATAAGTTTCATAATGTCAGCTCACAAAATCAGCACCTCGATGCTCAAGCCATAGACAAGGTCCAGCCTCAAGTCCTCCCGACTGGCCAACATGAACTCACGGAGATTATATCTCGCCCCTCGATCGAGGAATCACAAGCCCTCAAGGCAATTATATTATTGAGCGCCCGAAGCGTACACAAACGTGTGGAAGGAATTTCAAAAATTCTATCTCAAGCTGAATCAAGTACACACGATAAGAATTCCAAGAAATGTAAAGTGTTTCATAAAGGTCTGCAGCCTCCTGAGGATAAATACAAGCGTCCCCATACCGGTCCACGAGACTCTACCAACCTGCTCAAGACTCATGGGGCCTAGTAACCTAGGCTCTGATACCAACTTATCACGACCCCAATCCCGGTCGTGATGGCACCCAACACAACTGCTAGGCAAGCCCGACCATTTACACTCTCATCCTGAGCATGAAGCTAAAATCAATTACCTGAATATTATTATCAAGAATAAAGTTAATCTGAATAATCACCCAAAGATCTAGGGACATGAGTCTAGAGCCTCTAAACATGATCGGATAATAATATCTAAACGAAATACTCAAGTTTGAATAATGTATATACAAAGGAAAACTGGAATAAGAAGAGAAGCTAGGTCTTGCGAATGCCGGTAGCAACCTCAGCAACTCGGATAAATACTGATAAAAGCTAGAGTGCTCGTCTGTCCCTCCTATGTACCTGAATCTGCACACAAAGGTGCAGAGATTAGGGGTGAGTACTAAGTACTTATTGAGTAATAAATATATATCAATAGCTGAAAGTAAGAAATCCATAGAATACCACAGAATAAAGCTAAACTACAGTCCGATTCCTCCTACGAACTAGCAGCAACAGTACATTACAATTATCACAGATAATTTACAGACAAAGATGCAATGCAATGCACATAACCGCTACGGCATGTAGCCCGGTCCATTTAGCGTCGACAACGCTCATTGGGGGTGTGTACAGACTCCGGAGGGGCTCCTATAGCCCAAGCGCAATAATATTGCGGCGTGCAGCCCGATCCTCATATCATCTGCTGCGGCGTGCAGCCCAATCCCCATATAACCTACTGTGGCGTGCATCCCGATCCATCCTCAGTCCAAAGCATGCATATAAGCCACACAACAATTCAAATTATTTATTTCCAGGTTCCAGTTCATTAATTATGAAAATACTTTAATTTTTATTTTATTTTTCCAAGATGAGATGACAACATTTCAACATGGTGATATCAAACCAGGACTGAGATCAGTGATTAAGAAAATAGAGCTATCACATATATAACTATCCCCTAGGGATACTACAGGTCGGCACAAGGCCCCAAACGTGGTTTACAACCCACAAATATATCAAACACAGTGCGTTTCAATCACATATATCATGTTATTCATATTCGGGATGGACTAAGTCTCAATCCCTCACCTGCCACGGGGTACGAGCCACGCCCTACTAGCGTCACAATATGCTAAGTCGGGGTCTCGAACCCTCAGGCTACTATATACACAAACTACTCACCTCTAGCCGGCCGTGGACTCGTCCACGATGCCTTTTCCTTTTGAATTTTCCGCCTCGAGCATCGAATCTAGTCAAACCACAGCAATTATATCAAATACGGGTCAAAGAAACATAACCCAATTTAATTTACTCGAAATACGCAATAATACACCAAGTTGGTAAAACCCGGACCCCGGGCCACTTCTCATAAAATTCTGAGATACATACCAACGTATTCCTCGTCTCGCCACGAGTCCGTGCATATAAAATTTATCAAAATCGGAATTCAAATGGCCTTTCAAAAGTCAAAATTTTGTTTTCATAATCTAGGACCTAATTCTTCACAATTTCTACCCAAATTCAAGAGTTTTGATGTGAATTCTACCATATAATCATGTTTTTGAGTCAAGAAACTTACCTCCGATGATACCCCATTGATTCCTCTCTTCACAGCTCCCAATACCCTCTCTAAACGAAGTGAAATTAGGGAAAATATGATTAGGGTCGCGTCTGAAACTAATTAATCTGTTTCTGAACAGACGTCGCCTTCTATGCGATCGCATGGCCACTATTGCGATCGCATAGAGCAAGTTTTCCAAGCCTTAATTTTCTTCTCTACGATCACAGGCCTATCCATGCGATCGCATAGCTTCGCGCCCTTACCCTTCGCGATCGCACCCACACCCACGCGATCACACTGCACAGACTCAGCAACTATCACGACCCCAATCACGGTCGTGATGGCGCCCAACACAACTGCTAGGCAAGCCCGACCATTTACCCTCTCACCCCGAGTATGAAGCTCAAATCAATTACCCGGATATTATTATCAACAATAAAGCTAAACTAAATAACCACCCAAAGTTCTAGGGTCACAAGTCTAGAGCCTCTAAACATGATCGGATAATAATATCTAACCAAATACTCAAGTATGAATAATTTACATACAAAGGAAAACTGGAATAAGAAGAGAAGCCAGGTCCTGCGAACGCCGGCAGCTACCTCAGCAACTCAGATAAACTGATAAAAGTTGGAGTGCTCATATATCCCTCTTGTGTACTTGAATCTGCACACAAAGGTGTATGGAGTAGGGGTGAGTACTAAGTACTCAGTGAGTAATAAATATATACAAGTAGTGAAAGTAAGAAATCCACAGAATACCACATAATGAAGCTAAACTACTGTCCGATTCCTCTTACGAACTAGCAACAACAACAGTACATTACCACTATCAGAGATAATTCACGGACAAAGATGCAATGCAAAGCACATAACCGCTACGGCGTATAGCCCGATCCATTTAACGTCGACGGTGCTCACTGGGGGTGTGTACAGACTCCGTAGGGGCGTGCAGCCCAATCCATCCTCAGTCCACAACAAACATATAAGTCACACAACGGCTCAAATTATTTATTTCCAGGTTCCAGTTCATAAATTATGAAAATACTTTAACTTTTATTTACTTTTCCCAAAACAGGTGACTTAGCATTTCAATACGGTGATTTCAAACCAGGACTGAGATCAGTGATTAAGCAAGTATAGCTATCACATATATAACTATCCCCTAGGGATACTACAGGTCGACACAAGGCCCGAAACACGGCTTACATCCCACAATTATATCAAACACAGTGTTTTTCAACCACTAATATCATATTATACTCATTGGGGATGGACTAAGTCTAAATCCCCAGTCACAATCAACCCCGTACCTGCCACGGGGTGCGAGCCACGCCCTACTAGTGTCACAATGAGCTAAGCCGGGGTTTCGAACCCTCAGGCTACCATATACACAAACTACTCACCTCTAGCCGACCGAACACTCGTTCGCAATACCTTTTCCTTTTGAATTTTCCACCTCGTGCGTAGAATCTAGTCAAACCATAATAATTATATCAATTACGGGTTAAAGAAACATAACCCAATTCAATTTACACGAAATACACGATAATACACAAAGTTTGTAAAACCAGAGCAGGGCCCGCTTCTTGAAAAATTCCGAAATTAGTACCAACGCGATCCTCGTCTCGCCACGAGTCCGTGCATATAAAATTTATCGAAATCGGAGTTCGAATGGCCTTTCAAATGTCAAAATCTCGTTTTCAAAACCTAGGCCATAATTCTTCACAATTTCTACCCAAATTCATGAAGTTTGATGTTAATTCTACCATAAAGTTGTGTTTTTGAGTCAACAAACTTACCTCCGATGAATACCCGATGAATTTCCAGCAATTTCCCGTGAGTTTCTCTCTCTAGGGCTCAAAATTTGTATTTTTTTGTGAATGAACCCGCGACTGCACTGCTTCTGAAATTTCATTCACTGCTTGACCACTTTACTCTACGCGTTCGCATCACCTACCACGCGTTCGCGATGCCCAGCTCCAGCTTACTCTTCGCGAACACAATGCCTCCCACGCGTTCGTGAAGAACAAATTCCCAGCTGCCCAGATTCTTCTACGCGAACGCGTCTCCCCTTCACGCGATTGCGATGGTCTCCATTTTTCTCCTAAGCGAACGCGACCTCCAGGGACACGAACGCGAAGGTCAACCCAACTTGGCCTACGCGAATGCGACGGCCTGATCGGGAACGCGATGACTTAGCCAGCCTTACCTTCTCGAACGCGACCTGGGCCACGCGAACGCGAAGGCTTAATGCCTGCTGCACACACCTATAATTTTCTGCAGTTTTCTCTAAGTTCCAATGCCCAGATGATGTTCCGAATTCATCCCGAGGTCCCCGGGACCCCAACAAAAACCACCGACATACTCCAAAACACGATACAGACTTGTTCCAATCATAAAAACATCATCATAAACATCAAAATCACCATTTTCACATGGATTCAAGCCTAAGTTTCTTCAAAACTTCCGAAACTAACATTGAATCCAAAACCCGACCAAACGACGTCCGAATGACCTGAAATTTTGCATGCATATCCAAAATCACCTAACGGAGCTACTGAAACTCTTAAAATTTCATTCCGAGCCCCGGATCAAAATCTCACCTACCGTTTGGATTTCATCAAAATTCAACCTTAGCCAATTCAAGCCTAAAACTACACCAGACCCCCGAATTCGATTCTGATTGTTCTCCTAAGTCATAAATGATCCCCCGGAACTAGTCGAATCATCATAATTAAATTCCGAGCTGTCTAACTCACCGGTAAACATTCGGTTGACTTTACCAAACTATCCCTTTCATAAAGAGGTTTATGGCCTCATTTCTATCCAAATTCTCTCCAATTTGCTTCTACCTCTCCAAACACATATAAATTAGCATATTGAAATGTTAAATGAAGAAAACGGGATGATAACTCCTGTAACGACGGGTCGGGTTGTTACATTCTCCCCAACTTAAACAAACGCTCGTCCTCGAGCGTACCCAGATTTGTATTAGAAGCAACCCAATAGCTGAATGACCTTACCAAGCACATATGGGGGTGGTACCACGTCACCCTGTCCATCATAGGTTCGGTAACACAACATATCTGAACTTTCACAGTCTATCTGAACCATAGACCACATTGCACTTCTGAAATCATACTCAAATTCTGAATCCCATGTCTATATTCAGGATACACATGATCCAACTGTAATAGCCCATACTCGCCACTTCGGTGAGATCACATAATGTACCAAATGACCCAATCACTCGAGACGATGCCTTCTAATCACAACAATTGCCCAAGGTAACCAAGTTCTAACTGGAAACCCTTTTTCCATTAGCTAAAATCTTATTCCACACCTTCATATCCTGCCCACGGCAGCTGAAACACGCGATATATCGAATTCATTTCTCATGTCATCCATTTATGCATCCCTTTCCCTTTTAACTGATACTACAATAGATTTCGAAGCCAAACCTCGATATTACCCTTCTAACCACCTGAAATCACATATTCCCGCACTCACTAATGGCTCCAACGATCATTTCGATTATAACACACCACACTGGTGATATGACACCTCAACACCGGCCTAAGCCACGACGAACACAACACAGTCTCCAATAGGAACGATTTGAACATACTCAATCATGACAACTAACTCAAACTAGAGAGTTGTAATTCAATTCCTCCGTACCAGCATAACATAGGACTGAGACCCCGTCTCACATTACAGAAATAGAGTACCTGAACTCTTCTCGAAAGGTCATAACATCATATGGCCTTGCCACAACTTATGATTCCATCCAAACGCTATTACCCATAAAGCACCTCAAGTCATCTCATCATGCTCAAAATCGTCATCCAAGCACAGATTTAGGTCTGAACTCAAACAATCAATCTCACCCACGGTGAAACAATTAATATATGCCATCAAATCTTTTAAGGACACAACCGATGCGCGAGTCACCGAGTGACACCCAACACTGACTTTCCTCAGAGACTAGGAAGTATAGTACATAAGGTAATGTATAGAAAATCTATTCTCCATATCACACGGTTGCAGCGTGCAACCTGCTCAAAATAACATACCCGTGGCGGCGTGCCACCCGATCCAGATACCATACCTGTGGCGGCGTGCCACCCGATCCAAATAACCCGTGGCGGCGTGCCACCCGATCCACACATAAATCTCGCAAATAGAAATGCGTACCGAGTGAAATTGCTCATTACAATAAACATATATATAGCCTCAAGCTCGGCCATAAGAAACACATCCGACAAAGTTCCCCAATACCGGAACTGAATTAATGGTAGAAACCTCAGCACTGATATCCGCTACGAAGACCCTACTGACAAAGCAATACCTACCAGCTGTCCGCTGGTCCTGGTTACAACTACCCTGTTGGAGCATACTTTGATGCACTCTTCTACGCAATTTGCCTCTTCCGACATAGTCCATATCACATTAGGCTAGACGACCTGACTTATGACAACCAGTGTGAAATAGAGTATCACCCCAAATTCATCATATCAAACTAAGAGAGAGCCACTAGGGCTTCCAATTTCCAAAAATCGCTAAACGAATGTCGATACACTTGATATACAACCACTGCATAGGCAGATTACGAGAACTTCTAGTCCCCATTACCTATATAACACAGGAATGACTATGCCTGATTCCACACTCCACTGTACAAATACATAACACACATCAAGCATCCATTCATACCATGATAATCATTCAGAAATTTCCCTATGCCATCATCAACTCAATCATCTCAGTCGATCCAACAAGAGAATACCACCATACCACTAGATATTATCAGTTTACAGTACCTTGTGCCTTTTTGACCATATACCCTGCCAAATCACTAGAATGGCAGTATCATTTTTCCTTAATCACCAGAAAGATCGATTCTTAAATCACCTGCAGCTGCCCGCGCTGCTAAATAATTTTTAATGACTTCTCATATATTATGAACTGGTCTCAAAACCTTGAACATGCCATTATCAACTTTCCATAACACATCGCATATACCATACCACACTAAGATAACATGGAAACTCTATCCCTTTCCTACGCCGCGAACATCAACGTACTCACCTAGTCAAGGATCTTCATGATCCCATATAGAGGAAAAATTCATTACACATTCCCAGCTTCGCATACCAATAGGAAATACACTCATTTTCAAACCACGGTAGAACACATAACAAACTCTTTCTCCCAAATCATTGCATATGTTTAACTGTTAGGACTGAGTCCTTCTACCCACATCGAGCTACGAAACTGCCAGCACTCAAGAGCTTGGTTGCACCATAGCTGCAAGACTCATTACTTCGTACACATACCAGAAGTTAATTGTATCATTACTATACCGTTTCAGTTTATTAACAAGTTGTTCCATTTACTCAATTTCCTTTCTGAATCATCTTTAACTTAGTACTAGCCTTTTCTGTAGCACTACAATATCTCAACTCATGTTACTACATGAGACTCATACACAAGACTACACGGTCTAAGGTTCACAGGACGCTGAATACTTTCTCAATGTTTCCCAGAAGTACCATATTCTACAATACTTGTTTTGAAGAACTTCTTGCGATTTTTGAATTCGTTATCATTACTCTCCAATATAGATACATATAATCTCATCATTCACATAATATCATACAAGTCTTGATATCTTCTAATGAAACCACCGTCTTTAGCCACATGCACAATCTTAAGACACCTTACCGTTACAAGCAAAGTCTTGAACACCGCAAGGCTATTCTCGGGCGTCATTCACCCTTATTCAGTTATATTTCCACTGTCTTATTGAACAGAACCACTCGTGCCTTGTTAGAACTCTAACACTGCAGAACATGATTACATACATATCCACTTAGCTATCTTTTTTTTCTATACATCCAACATTCTTTATCAACAGCAGTTCAAATCATCCTAGGATTTCTTCACATCTACGAAGCAGCATAACCCTTACTAGAATTTTTCCCAACATACTTAGAGATAGAACCAACATAGCACACAACAATGCAATCAGTTAGTCAATAACAACCTCCCCAACTTGGCTCGGAGCCATACATCAAAGCACTTTTAGCCACCTATGTCATTCTTACTCAAATGATGCCACAATATTATCGTGAGATTAAACTCAAGTCATTTACAAGCTTGACAGAGACTCTAACCCTCGGAAACCTTAAACTTCTGCAATTCTTGCATTTATACACACATCACGGTTAGGCCTACTCTCTTTAGGTGGCAGAAATCTTTTCCAAGTCCCAAATTTTTCCAAAAATTTCGACAGAGTTTCCTTTGTAAATTGGCCTATCCACTCGCTAGAGAATCACCAAACCATTCTAACAATACATCCACAACTCAACAAGACATCACAATGTATTTCAACAACATTAAATCTCAATACTATACGAATCATATTATCACAATTTATACTTGAAACTGCGCTACACCTGCTCGCATCATAACACACATCAAATACCCTTCAATTACACATCCGAATCCACCCACCTACTTTGCATCAATCTAGTATTTCAGTACAACATCTTCCACCAGGATATACATAGCATAATCACTTTAGTCTTCCTGAGTCTAAACTCGTTCTACTACACCTAAGGCACTTTACCTTCCAACTAAGAGATATGATAAATATTCACCACGCCTATAGTTCGGGGCTACACAACAGATTACAATAAGGATCTAACACCCGATAGCTCGTATATTATTAAGCTGCCATTTGCACTAGTTAGGAACAATACCGATCACACGATATTTCATAATACCAGTTTGTAAAATTAGCACTTTGGTGCTCATGTCATAGACAAAGATCTGGCCCCAAGTCCTCCCGACTGGCCCAACATGAACTCACATAGACTATATCTCGCCCCTCGATCAGGGAATCACAAGCCATCAAGGCAATCATATTACTGAGCGCTCGTAGCGTACACAGACGTGTGGAAGGAATTTCGAAAATTATATCTCAAGCTGAATCAAGTATGCACGATAAGAATTCAAAGAAATGTGAAGTGTTTTCCTAAAAGGTTTGCAGCCTCCCAAGGATAAGTACAGGCGTCCCCGTACCGATCCACAAGACTCTACCAACCGGCTCAAGACTCATGAGGCCTAGTAACCTAGGCTCTGATACCAACTTGTCACAATCCCAATCCCGGCCGTGATGGCGCCCAACACAACTTCTAGGCAAGCCCGACCATTTACACTCTCATCCCGAGCATGAAGCTCGAATCAATTACCCGGATATTATTATCAATAATAAAGCTAAACTGAATAACCACCCAAAGATCTAGGGTCACGAGTTTAGAGCCTCTAAACATGATCGGATAATAATATCTAAACCAAATACTCAAGTATGAATAATATATATACAAAGGAAAACTGGAATAAGAAGAGAACCCAAGTCCTGCGAATGCCAGCAGCTACCTCAGCAACTTGAAATAAATCTGATATAAGTTGGAGTGCTCGTCTAACCCTCCTATGTACCTGAATGTGCATACAAAGGTGCGGGGAGTAGGGGTGAGTACTAAGTACTTAGTGAGTAAAAAGTATATAATAATAGCTGAAAGTAGGAAATCCACAGAATACCACAATGCAAAGCTAAACTACAGTCTGGTACCTACCACGAACTAACAAGAATAGCAAACATTACCACTATCAAAGATAATTCACAGACAAAGATGCAATGCAAAGCACATAACCGCTACGGCGTGTAGCTCAATTCATTTAACGTCGACGACGCTCACTAGGGTGTGTACAGACTCCGTAGGGGCTCCTACGGCCCAAACGCAATACCGCTGCGGCGTGCAGCCCGATCCTCATATCAACCGCTGCGGCTTGCAGCCCGATCCATCCTCAGTCCACAACAAACATATAAGTCACACAACATCTCAAATTATTTATTTCGAGGTTCCAGTTCATAAATTATAAAAATACTTGAACTTTTATTTAATTTTCCCAAAACAGGTGACTTAGCATTTCAATACGGTGATTTCAAACCAGGACTAAGATAAGTGATTAAGCAAGTATAGCTATCACATATATAAGTATCCACTAGGGATACTACAGGTCGGCACAAGGCCCCAAACACGGCTTACAACCCACAATTATATCAAACACAATATTTTTCAACCACTAATATCATATTATACTCATTCGGGATGGACTAAGTCTCAATCCCCAGTCACAATCAATCCCACACCTGCCACGGGGTGTGAGCCACGCCCTACGAGCGTCACAATGTGCTAAGCCGGGGTTTCGAACCCTCAGGCTACCATATACACAAACTACTCACCTCTAGCCGGTCGAAGGCTCGTCCGCAATGCCTTTTCCTTTTGATTTTGCCGCCTCGTGCGTAGAATCTAGTCAAACCACAACAATTATATCAATTACGGGTCAAAGAAACATAACCCGATTCAATTTATACGAAATATACGATAATACACCAAGTTGGTAAAACCCAACCCCGGGTCTGCTTCTCGAAAAATTCCGAAATTCGTACCAACGTGATCCTCGTCTTGCCACGAGTCCGTGCATATAACATTTATCGAAATCGGAGTTCGAATGGCCTTTCAAAAGTCAAAATATCATTTTCAAAACCTAGACCATAATTCTTCACAATTTCTACCAAAATTAATGAAGTTTGATGTTAATTCTACCATAAAGTTGTGTTTTTGAGTCAAGAAACTTACCTTCGATAAATACCCGATGAATTCCCAGCAATTTCCCGTGAGTTACTCTCTCTAGGGATTAAAATTTATATTTTTTGTGAATGAACCCGCGACTGCACTGCTTCTGAAATTTAATTCACTGCCTAACCACTTTACTCTACGCGTGTGCGTGACCTACCACGCGTTCGCGATGCCCAGCTCCAGCTTACTCTTCGCGAACGCGACGCCTCCTACGCGTTCGAGAAGAACAAATTCCCAGCCGCCCAGATTTCTTCTACACGAACGCGTCTCCCCTTCACGCGATCGCGATGGTCTCCATCTTTCTCCAACGCGAACGCGACCTCCAGGGATGCGAATGCGAAGCTCAACCCAACTTGGCCTACGCGAACGCGACGGCCTGATCGCGAACGCGATGACTTAGCTAGCCTTACCTTCGCGAACGCGACCCGGGCCACGCAAACGCGAAGGCTTAATGCCTACTGCACAAACCTGCAATTTTCTGCAGTTTTCTCTAAGTTCCAATGCCCGGATGATGGTCCGAATTCATCCCGAGGCCCCCGGGACCCCAACGAAAACCACCGACATACTCCAAAATACGATACGGACTTGTTCCAATCATAAAAACATCATCCTAAACATCAAAATCATCATTTTCATACGGATTCAAGCCTAAGTTTCTTCAAAACCTCCGAAACTAACATTCAATCCTAAACCCGACCAAACGACGTCCGAATGACCTGAAATTTTACACGCATATCCAAAATCACCTAATGGAGCTAATGAAACTCTCGGAATTTCATTCCGAGCCCCAGATCAAAATCTCACCTACCGTTCGGATTTCATCAAAATTCAACCTTAGCCAATTCAAGCCTAAAACTACACCGGACCCCCGAATTTGATTCCGATTGTTCTCCTAAGTCATAAATGATCCCCCGGAACTAGTCGAATCATCAGAATTAAATTCCGAGCTGTCTAACTCACCGTCACATTCGGTTGACTTTACCAAACTATCCCTTTCATAAAGAGGTTTATAGCCTCATTTCTATCCAAATTCTCTCCGATTTGCTTCTACCTCTACAAACACATATAAATTAGCATATTGAAGTGTTAAATGAAGAAAACGGGGCGATAACTCCCGTAACGACGGGTCGGGTCGTTACAGCAACCTATGCGATCGCAATACCCTTCACGCGATCGCATAGCGTAAATTTTTGCCCCTTCAAATCCTTCTATGCGATCGCAATCCTGTCTATGCGATCGCATAGAACAACAGCTGCCTGCCAATTTTCTGCTGCAATTTCATTATCAAAACTTGATCGTTGGCCATCCGAAATAATCCCGAGACCCCCGGGACCTCAACCAAAACCGCCAATACATCACATTACCTCATTCAAACTTGCTCGTAACATAAAAACACCATCGTAAACATCAAAATTACCATTTTCACACGGATTCAAGCCTAAGTTTCTTTAGAACTTTTGAAACTAACATTCGATCTAAAACCCATGCTAAACACCTCTGAATGACCTGAAATTTTGCACGCATATCCAAAATCACCTAACGGAGCTACTGCAACTCTCGGAATTTTATTCCGAGCCCCGGATCAAAATCTCACCTACCGTTCGGATTTCGCCAAAATTCAACCTTAGCCCAATCAAGCCTAAAACAACACCGGACCTCCGAATTCGATTCCGATTGCTCTTCTACGTCATAAATGATCCCGCGAAACTAGTCGAATCATCAAAATTCAATTTCGAGCTGTCTAACCCATCAATCAACATTCGGTTGACTTTTTCAAACTATCTCTTTCATAAAGAGGTTTATGGCCTCATTTCTATGTAAATTTCTTCCGGTTTGCTTCTAATTTTCCAAACACATTTAAATAAGCATATTGAAGTGTTAAATGAAGAAAACGGGGCGATAACTCCCGTAACAACGGATCGGATCGTTAACAACCCTCACAGTTTCATGTGTGACTCTTAATTTGCCCGGAATAATTATTATTGATATTTAATTTCTTATTCCTTATGAAACTCTTCGAATATATGAACTAAGATAAAAAAAAAATTACCATAAGAAAAGAACTTAAATGAAAAATTCGAATATTACCGGTAAAAATTAGTGCGTATTTAAGATTTCTCAAAGTTCGATTCCAATCTTTTTCTTCTTCTTCCTCTCCCTTTGAAATCCCTTTATGCGTTTTCCTGAAGCAGACTCGTTTTTCCCTTTTCTTTCTTTCGTTGGGTTTTATTTTTGTTTGTTTTGTCTCTGATTTGTTCCCCTTTATCTCACTTTTCTTTCTTTATTAAATTTTTATTTCCACAAATTGGGCTTTGCCCTTAATTGGATACATATCCTTTTTTTTTCTTTTTTTTTTTGTTAGTTTCTTATTATTATTATTATTATTATTATTATTATTATTATTATTATTATTATTATTATTATTATTATTATTATTATTATTATTATTATTACATCCTTATTTAAAGATATAGGGTATTACAAAACTCCAATATATTATGTTGGACCGGTATACTTGTTGTAACTCCAGTATATTATGTTGGAGTTCTATTGTACTTATGTTGGAACTCCATCATATTATGTTGGAGTTCCAACATACTTATCTTGGAACTCCAATATAATATGCTGGAGTTCAAGTATACTTATGCTGGAACTCCAGCAGAATATACTGGCGTATTTTCCGGGTTTTGAATAGTATTTTCACTCAGATTTTTCTTTACATGAAAAGTGGCTAGATTTTGATTACTTTTGAAACTGAGTTATTTTTAAACGACCGGTTGTAAATTTGGTTATTTTTGAATTTCACCCGTCAAAGCAAGGTAAGAGTTTTAGAATAATAAAGAGTTCTTAAACGAAATGATTTATAAATGAAGATTTAACCCAAATAGCTTCCTACCTAATCTCTTAAGCTTAAAATAGTTGGCAAATATATAATTTATGTATAATGTATGTGTAACTATATATATTTTGTGTATAATATATGTATACCTACTAGAAAAAGTAAACATTAAAATCGGCCGTCTATTGTGTAATAGTCCCTTTACAAATCTATATCTACATTATTATAAAAGCATGAATACAACATCGCTTTACAAAAATAACCTTATAATATTAAGCATAATAACTCATAATAAAAGAATATAACCGAAATCTAGATATTAGTCTTATAATCCTATTAGTTTTAAAACATAATGCTACAAATTAGAAATCCTACGTGATTACTTTAATACAATCCAAATACTTTTAGCCACGTAATGTTTTACTCATTCTATTATTAAATTCAAAATACGAATAGGAACTCTATAATACATTCCCCGTTGAAATTGAATTTAGGCATAAAATATGAACTACGAATACTAAATATAATTTTCTATTACACTAGAACTCTAAAATTTTCCATATTTTTGTACCAGTATTTGAGTGAAAAGAATTTTCTTCGTTCAATACGATTTAGACTTAAAGGTCAATTGTAAACTCTCAAAGTTATTGCATTTTTTTAAAAATCAAAGTGAAACCTGAAGACATGTGCTTTTTACTCCTTCTTTATCGTCTATTTGGGTATGCATTGATAGGTTTTCATGAGTTTTAATTTTGTTGTCGAATATTAGTTCATTTATTTGCCAAAACATTTTCAGTGTTGTTGTCAAATATTTTATCATGCCTGAATACATTGTCGATAGTTGATAATCCTCAAAAATGTAAATTTTATCTTCAAATAAGATAATTTCCCGTAGATTAAAATTATAACTTAAATTCCTAATATGAATTTGTATGGAATTCTAATATTAATCCTGGTGTCCTACTCATTATTGGAATTCTTTGAAATTCTAAAGTGCCTTGTATATACCAAATTTATATATATAAGAATATTTGGTGCCATCCTTTATGATTATCAATATTTGTACTTATATCTATGTTTGTATCTGTATATAATGTTAGTTTAGAAAATAATATTTTAATATTATGCATAATAACTAACAATAAAAGGACATAACCAAAATTCTAGATATTAGCCTTGGAATTCTATTAATTTTAGGACATAATATACGTTATGAATCCTACATGATATTGTAGAGAAAAATAATGTTAGATCAAATATAATATTTATTCGAGATTTTTTGCATCGGAAAAAAAATCACATCAGTTCTTTTTATTTCTGACTTTTACTTTGCCTGCGAATAGAATTGCAAGGAAGATGATATATTTTATTTTTGAAGAATTGATCATGAACTTCCAATATATTTAGTTAGGTTATGAATAGAATTCAATTTGGAGTGAATGTCTATCTTGTAGAGAGTTTTACTTTGTGACTAAGTCATTTTTCCCTATAAATAGAGGGATCTTACCCCGTTGTTATTCATCCTAAAATTTAATAAGAATTCTCTCTCTCTCTTTCTCTGCAATATTGCTCTTGTTCTTTTATTATTTTATAACACGTTATCAGCACGAGACTCTAGCCAATTGAGTAGAAGCTTTGGGATTGAGCACAATGATTGTCAATTGCTCCATGAACTTTTTTCATGATTAAATTTTAGATCTAAGGAAAGTATTTTACTTTTCTCTTTCAAATTCTAGACATTCTATTATTTGAATTTAAATACAAGCAAAGACGATAAATTTTAATTGCAACTCTAATGGAGTTTGAAAGAAATTATAACCACCCAAAGGGGTAAAGTTTCTATGTCTTGCCATGATTAAATTCATGTATGATTGTAGGCAAAGAATTACAAACTTGTCCCATTGAATTTGCTCCATTCTCATTCCCTTTAGAGAATGTGATAGCAGTATGTGATAAGCCTGAAAAAAAGACAAAATTATTACCGTGAAGTTATCAATGGATGTGGACGTGGCAATAGACGAAATTATAATCGCCATCATTGTGATAATGAGAATAATAAGGATTCTCAAAATAATCCTTCACTCTGTGAAGGTAATATTTATCATCGATTTGAAGTGAAATTTTATATAGCACATATAGATGATTATGGTCCATTCATGATGGGAATGTGACAACATCTGATTTATGAAGACATATTCATTCTTGGAAGAATATGAACATGCTATTGGTATTGAATATACCACACTCACCTCTAGAGGGAGGTTTGCGATGAAATAAGAAAATAATTTCATTATTATGGCATGAATGGTCATTGATCACGTACCCATTGTGATTAGCCAAAATATTATGGCAGTGGATTATTACATGGCAAAAGTAATAGAAGCAACATATTTTGCCTATAATGATTTTGACCATGGCCATAAGGGTATAACTTTCTCTTTAAAAGAGATATTCACCACATGGATGTTGATGAATTTGTAGTAGTACAAAATTAATTGAGAGCTCTGGAAGAGAAAATTATTACTATTTTGGAGAAACATAATTAATTATCAATAAGGTATTGTATTGTAGTAAGTCTCAAAGAAACTTATTCAGTTTTGCAAACACGTGAAAGCGATTGATTATATTGAGACTGTAAATAAAGTGAAGATTTAATATCTTCTATTACTACATCTTGTAGCGGGGTAATATGTATGTCAAAAGCTACCCACTTTATTCTCTAATTTCTACTACATAAACAAAAGAATTCCACAATAAAGTGGATGTCTATTGATATAAAAATTCATATCATAATAAACTTGGAATTTATTGATAATTATACACGTTATGGTGCAAATCCAAAGTTTATCAATATTGAAAATTTATTCAGTTGGCATAATTGATTTAGCCATAACAATTTAAGTATAATGTGCAAAAATAATAGAGAATACACATTGATATATATTAAAGAACTAGAAAGTTCTTTACGAATTCTCTTATATTGCTTGTTCTTATTAATTAATAGACCAATTAAAATTGGGATTGAATCCCATGAATGCTGGAAATATCAAAGGTGAATATGGGCTCATTCACCTGCCATGTATACCACATAAGATGCATCTATGAGATGGTTACATGCGAGATTATTATTAACCAACAACATGGTGTTTGCGAGGTAAGTTGCTCAATAATTTGATTTAGAGCATAATTTCTAGATTTTTTATTCAAGATAGTTTATCTTGACAAGTTGGTTTACATCACAACTGGTTTAGCAAAATGATTTATTGAGTGCCTCCACTTAATAGCTAAATAATTTCTTATAAGAATAAAGTTTTGTATATCACTTTGATATACGTTATATACGAAAGTATATTATTTTTTCCCCTCACAAGTGGTTCATGGTCAGGAACCAAATAATTCTATCTTATTTGTAACGACCCAACTCGTTGTTACGGGAGTTATTGCCCCGTTTTCACCATTTAATACTTCAATATACTAATTTATAAGTGTTCAAAAATTTAGAAGCAAATCGGAGGGAATTTAGATAGAAATGAGGCCATAAACCTCTTTATGAGAAGGGTAGTTTGGAAAAGTCAATCGAATGTTGACCGATGGGTTAGATAGCTCAGAATTGAATTATGATGATTCGACTAGTTTCGGGGGATCATTTATGACTTAGGAGAGCAATCATAATCGAATTCGGAAGTCCGTGTAGTTTTAGGCTTGAACTGGCTAAGGTTGAATTTTGGCGAAATCCGAACGGTAGGTGAGATTTTGATCTGGGGCTCGAAATGAAATTCTAAGAGTTGTAGTAGCTTCGTTAGGTAATTTTAGATATGCGTGCAAAATTTCAGGTCATTCGGAGGTGTTTAGGTCGGGTTTTAAATCGAATGTTAATTTCTGAAGTTTTAAAGAAACTTAGGCTTGAATCCGTGTGAAATTGGTGAATTTGATGTTTACGATGGTGTTTTTATGTTACGAGCAAGTTTGAATGAGGTAACGTGATGTATTTGTGCTTTTGGTTGGGGTCCCGGGTGTCTCGGGATGATTTCTGATGCCCAACAGCAATATTTAGTTAGAAAAATGCAGCAGAAATTGCACCAGAAGCTGCCAGTGATTTTCTTCATTGCGATCGCGAGCATAGGGTTGCAATCGCATAGAAGAGAAATTGGGAAGCCATGATTTGCTTTATGCTATTGCGTGAAGAGGCCTGCGATCGCATAGGCTGGGGCAGGAGTTCACTGCGATCGCATAGGATGCCCTACGATTGCGTAGAAGGGCGACCTGGTTCACTGCGATCGCATACAGGCTCCTGCGATCGCGTAAGGCAAATGAGGGCCTGGGAAAAATTGCTCATCGCGATCGCGTGCAAGATGTTGCGATCGCATAAGGTTAATTTCAAGCCTAACAGGGGAGTTTAATAATAGAACCTCCGCGAACTAAACCTATTTTATTATAAAAACTGAACGTTTTGGAGAGCTTTTGGATGAGAAGTAAGAGGATTTCATCGGGGAAATATTGGAGGTAAGTTTCTTGACTCAAAAACATGATTATATGCTAGAATTAACATCAAATCTCATGAATTTGGATAGAAATTGTGAAGAATTAGTGCCTATATTATGAAAACAAAATTTTGACTTTTGAAAGGCCATTCGAACTTCGATTTCGATAAATATTATATGCTCGAACTCGTGGCAAGAGGAGGAATCCATTGGTATAAATTTAGGAATTTTTCAAGAAGCGGGACGGGGGCCGGGTTTTACCAACTTGGTGTATTATTGTGTATTTCAAGTAAATTAGATTGGGTTATGTTTCTTTGACTCGTACTGATATAATTGTTGTAGGTTTGACTAGATTCGACGTACGAGGTGGCAATTTCAAAGGGAAAAGGCATCGCGGACGAGTCCACGACCCGCTAGAGGTGAGTAGTTAGTGTATATGGTAGCCTGAGGGTTCTAAACCCTGGCTTAGCACATTGTGACGCTAGTAGGGCGTGGCTCGCACCCCATGGCAGGTGTGAGATTGATTGTGAGTGGGGATTGAGACTTAGTCCATCCCGACTATGAATAACATAATATATATGGTTGAAACACACTGTGTTAGATATATTTCTGGGCTGTAAGCCATGTTTGGGGCCTCGTGTCGACTTGTAGTATCCCTAGGGGATAGATATATATGTGATAGCTCGATTTGCTTAATCCCTCATCTCCGTCCTGGTTTGAAATCACTATTATGAAATGCTAAGTCACCTGTTCTTGGAAAAATTAAATAAAATTTAAGTATTTCCATCATTAATGAACTGGAACCTGGAAATAAATAATTTGAACTGTTGTGTGACTCATATTCATGTTGTGGACTGAGGATGGATCGGGTTGCACGCCGTTGCAGATTGATATAAGGATCGGGTTGCACGTCGCAGCAGATGATATATTGCACTTGGGCTGTAGGAGCTCCTCTGGAGTCTGTACACACCTCTAGTGAGCGTCGTCGACGTTAAATGGATCGAGCTATGCACCGTAGCGGTCATGTGTATTGCATTGCAGCTTTATATGTTGAATTATCTGTGTTAACTGTAATGTACTGATGTTGCTAGTTCGTAGGAGGAATCGGACTGTAGTTTAGCTTTACTCTATGGATTTCCTACTTTCAGCTATTAATCTATACTTATTACTCACTGAGTACTTAGTACTCACCCTTACTCCCTGCACCTTTGTGTGCAGATTCAGGTACACAAGAGGGATAGACGAGCACTCCAGCTTCTACCAGGGTTATTTTGAATTGCTGAGGTAGTTGCCGATGTTCGCAGAACCTAGCTTCTCATTCCATTCAGTTATCATTATATGTCTCAGACTTGAGTACTTCATTTAGTATTTTCTATTACTATTCGGTTTTTTTAGAGGCTCTAGACTCGTGACCCCTGATCTTTGGGAGTGTATTTCTTTTTCGCACTTCTGAGTATTTATTCATACTATTATTATTGGAGTATCTGTTGGCTCATATATTCTTCTTGAGTTGTTTGTTTGAGACTGATATTTGATCGTGAAAACAATTGTTGGTCTGGCTGGCCTAGCTTTAGTGTTGGGCGCCATCACGACCGGAATTGGGTCGTGACAAGTTGATATCAGAGCCTAGGTTACTAGGCCTTGCGAGTCATGATCCGGTTTAGTAGGCTTTTGCGAATCGGTACTTAGACATCCGTATCTATCCTCGGGAGGCTACAGAACTTTAGGAAACACTTCACTTTCTTGGATTCATATCATGCGGTTTGTGTTATCGTGAAACTAAATTTTTCCATATTCTATTATCTCGCAGATGGCGAGAACACGTGCTAGCGGATGTGGCGGATGACCACCAGTGGCACCTAGAGGCCGTGGTCGTGGCAGAGGTAGGGCAGCAGTGATAGCACTTGCTGACCCACCAGCTGAGCAGACTCAGGGTCAGAATCCAGCACTAATGGCCCAGGTTCAGGATCAGGTTCCAGCTGCAGACGCTCTAGCAGCTCAGGTTCAAGCACCGGCAGTTTCTATTGAGATACCGGGTCTTCAGGACACTTTGGCCCAGATTCTATCAGTATGCACTGGCTTGGCTCAGGTGGTTGCAGCCTCTACTGCAGTGGCTTCTTCACAGGTAGGGGGAGGGAATCAGACCCCCATGGCTCGCACACCCGAGCCGGTAGTTCAGAGTTTACAGGCACCTAAGGCAGCTCCAGCTCAGCCGGCTGCACTTGTTGCACCAGCCCCAGCTCATGTGGTTCCAACTATGCTTGACGATGAGCAGCGTCGGTTGGAGAGGTTTGAGAGGCTACATCCTCCGGCATTTAGTGGTGTTAAGGGCGAGGAAGCCCAGGGTTTTTTGGATAAGTGCCAGCGTATGCTCCATACTGTAGGTATTCTGGAGTCCAGCGGTGTTTCTTTCACTACCTTTCAGTTCACAGGTGCAGCATTTCAGTGGTGGGAGGATTTTGAGAGGTGTAGGTCCGCTGGGGAAGTGCCCCTCACTTGGCAGCAGTTCTCCACGGTATTTTTGGAGAAGTACGTGCCTCAGTCTCAGAGAGAGGAGCTTGCATCGTCAGTTCAAGTGGATGAAGCAGGGAGATATGTCGGTAACTCAGTACGAGTTGAGATTTACACAGCTAGCCTGTCATGCCATGTGGATGATTCCGACGGATCGAGAGGATCGGGAGATTTATAGATGGTCTCATCTATCCTATCCATATATTGATGACTAGAGAGAGGGCTTCAACAATTACCTTTGAGGAGGTGGTTGATGCGGCTCGTCAGATTGAGACAGATCACCGCCGAGAGCGTGAGGAGAGGAGGCTAAGAGGCCTCGTGGTGCATGTAGTTACAGTGGTGCTCCATCTAGGGGCCAATCTCAGCATTGCAGGGGTCGTTCTTTCAGATCTCCTCAGTCAGGTCGTGTGGAGTCCAGTGGAGCTTCTTCAGACCGTGGTCGTCAGGGTCATCAGGGCCATCAGGGTCAGTAGGGTCGTCAGCAGAGCCAGCCTGCATTGAGCGCCCTTCCAGCTCAGAGCTCTGCTCCTGCTTCTTCAGCTCAGGATTCATCTGCAGCGATGGGTCCTTAGAAGTCCCTTTCTCTAGCTTCAGGTCGTTGCTTTGAGTGTGGCGAGTTTAGCCATATCAGGAGAGAGTTTCCCCAGTTGCTTCGTAAGCGGTCTCAGCAGAGGGACCAGCCCTTATCTTCTGCTCCTGCTTCTTCAGCACCAGCATAGTCAGCTAGGAGTGGTGGCCAGGTAGCCAAAGGTCGCCCTAGGGGTGAGGATCATAATGGCGGAGGTCATGCTCATTTTTATGCTCTTTTGGATAGGAAGGATGCTAGTGCATTAGATGCATTCATTTCAGGTATTATTTTAGTCTGCCACAGGGATGCTTCTATCTTATTTGATCCCGGATCCACCTATTCCTATGTTTCTTCATATTTTGCGCTTCATTTGGGTATGACCCATGGTATTCTTGCATTTCCCGTGCATGTGTCTACCTCGGTGGGTGATACAGCTATTGTGGATCAGGTATATCAATCTTGTCTTATTATTATTGGGGGTCTGGAGACCCGAGTTGACTTATTACTATTGGGCATGGTGGATTTCGACGTGATTCTAGGCATGGATTGGTTATCTCCTTACCATACGATTCTGGACTATCATGCCAAGACAGTCACATTAGCTATTCCAGGTAATCCGAGGATCGAGTGGCATAGCGTGACTGATTATGTATCCAACAGGGTGATTTTCTATATAATAGCCCAACGAATGATTGGGAAGGGTTGTTTATCCTATTTGGCCTTCATTAGAGATGTTGAGGCTGAGACACCCGGTCTTGATTCGGTCCTCGTTGTGAGGGATTTTCCGGATGTATGTCCAGCAGACCTGTCGGGCATGCCGCCTGACAGGGATATTGATTTCTGTATTGATTTGGTGCCAGGCACTCAGCCCATTTCTATTCCTCCCTACCGCATGGCACCAGCTGAGTTAAAAGAGTTGAAAGAACAGCTTCAAGAACTCTTAGATAAGGGGTCCATTCGCCCGAGTGTGTCACCTTGGGGTGCACCAGTATTATTTGTGAAGAAGAAAGATGGCATAATGAGAATGTGCATTGATTACAGGTAGTTGAACAAGGTGACAGTGAAGAATAAGTACCCATTTCCTCGTATTGAGGACTTGTTTGATCAGCTCCAGGGAGCAAGTGTGTTCTCTAAGATTGACCTTCGATCGGGTTATCACTAGCTGAAGATTAGGGATTCAAACATTATGAAAATAGCGCTCAAGATGAGATATGGGCACTATGAATTTTTGGTGATGTCTTTCGAGCTGACCAATACCCCAGCCGCATTCATGCACTTTATGAATAGTGTATTTCATCCGTACCTTGATTCTTTTGTGATCGTGTTTATTGATGATATCCTGGTGTATTCACGCAGCCAGGAGGAGCACGCACAACACTTGAGGGTGGTATTGCAGAGGTTGAGAGAAGAAAAGCTTTATGCAAAATTCTCTAAGTGTGAGTTATGGCTTGATACTGTGACTTTTCTAGGACATGTAGTGTCCAGTGATGGTATACGGGTTGACCCATAAAAGGTCGAGGCAGTGCAGAATTGGCCCAGACCTTCCTCAGCTACTGAGATCCAGAGTTTCCTCGGCTTGGCAGGCAATTATCGTAGGTTTGTTCAAGGTTTTTCATCTATTGCTTCACCTTTGACTAAGTTGACACAGAAGAATGCTTCATTTGTGTGGTCTGATGAATGTGAGGAGAGCTTCCAGAAGCTCAAGGCGGCTTTGACCACAGCTCCGATACTTGTGTTGCCATCAGCTTCAGGGTCTTATACGGTGTATTGCAATGCTTCGAGAGTTGGGATCGATTGTGTATTGATGCAGGAGAGTAGAGTTATTGCATATGCTTCTCGTCAGCTAAAGCCCCAGGAGAAGAACTACCATGTTCACGACTTAGAGTTAGCTACTATTGTTCATGCCTTGAAGATTTGGAGTCATTACTTGTATGGTGTATATTGTGATGTATATACAGACCACCGCAGCCTTCAACATTTGTTTAAGCAGAAAGATCTCAATTTGAGGCAGCGGAGATGGCTCGAATTGCTTAAAGACTATGACATTACCATTATGTACCATCCCGGGAAGGCCAATGTAGTGGCCGATGCCTTAAGCCGGAAGGCTGTCAGTATGGGTAGCTTGGCGTACATTCCAGTTGGGGAGAGGCTCCTTGCAGTTGATGTTCAGGCGTTAGCTAATCAGATGGTGAGGCTGGATATTTCTGAGCCCAGTCGGGTGATGGCTTGCGTGGTAGCTCGGTCTTCTTTATATGACCATATTCGAGAGTACCAGTATGATGATCCACACTTACTTGTCCTTAAGGATAGAGTTCAGCATGATGATACCAGAGATGTCACTATTGATAGTGATGGTATGTTGCGGATGCAGGACCGGATATGCGTGCCCAATGTTGATGGCCTTCGTGAGTTGATATTAGAGAAGGCCCACAGCTCGCGGTATTCTATTCATCCAGGTGCCGCAAAGATGTATCAGGATTTGATACAGCATTACTGGTGGATAAAGATGAAGAAAGATATTGTGAATCATGTGGCATGGTGCCTAAACTGTCAGCAGGTTAAGTATGAGCATCAGAGGCCTGGTGGTGTGTTTCAGCGTACTGATATTCCCAAGTGGACTTGGGAAAGGATCACTATGGACTTTGCTAGTGGACTCCCTCGGACAGTGAGGAAGTTTAACTCAGTTTGGGTGGTTGTGGATAGGCTGACCAAGTCAGCTCACTTCATTCCAATGTGTACTACATATTGCTCGGAGCGGTTGGCAGAGATATTCATCTGCGAGATTGTGAGATTGCATGGAGTTCCCATTTCTATCATATCAGACAGAGGTACCCAGTTCACTTCGCAGTTCTGGAGGACATTTCAGCGAGAGTTGGGTTCACAGGTAGAGCTGAGCACAGCATTTCATCCACAGATGGATGGGCAGTCCGAGCGTACAATTCAGATACTGGAGGACATGTTTTGTGCTTGTGTCATTGATTTTGCTGGTTCATGGGCTGATTACTTTCCTCTTGCAAAGTTTGCTTATAATAATAGCTATCAGTCCAACATTCAGATGGCACCGTATGAAGCTTTATATGGGAGGCGGTGTAGGTCTCCAGTCGGTTGGTTTGAGCCCGGGGAGGCTAGATTGATGGGGACAGAGTTAGTTCAGGATGCCTTAGACAAGGTGAAGGTGATTCAGGAGAGACTTTGCACAGCTCAGTCGCGCCAGAAGAGTTATGCGGACCGGAAGGTCCGAGATGTGTCTTATTCAGTAGGTGAGAAGTTATTGCACAAGGTTTCACCTATTAAGGGCGTTATGAGGTTTGGAAAGAAAGGAAAGTTGAGCCCAAGGTTCATTGGACCTTTTAAGTTGCTTAGGAAAGTTGGGGAGGTGGCCTATATGCTTGCTTTGCCACCCAGTTTGTCGGGAGTTCACCTGGTATTCCATGTATCTATGCTTCGGATGTATGTTGGAGACCCGTCACATGTGTTAGACTTCAGCACGATACAGTTGGATGAGGACTTGACCTATGATGTGGAGCCAGTAACCATTTTGGGTCGACAGGTTCCTAAGTTGAGATCCAAAGACATGGCTTCAGTGAAAGTGCAGTGGAGAGGTCATCCCATGGAGGAAGCAACTTGGGAGACCGAAAAGACGATGCGGAGCAGATATCCACACTTATTTGAGACTCCAGGTATGTTTCTTAACCTGCTCGCGGACGAGCGTTTGTTTAAGTTGGGGAGAATGTAACGACCCGACTCATCGTTACGGGAGTTATCACCCCATTTTCTCCATTTAATACTTCAATATACTAATTTATAAGTGTTCGGAAAGTTAGAAGCAAATCGGAGGGAATTTAGATAGAAATGAGGCCATAAACCCCTTTATGAGAGGGGTAGTTTGGAAAAGTCAACCAAATGTTGACTGATGGGTTAGACAGCTTGAAATTGAATTATGATGATTCGACTAGTTTCGGGGGATCATTTATGACTTAGGAGAGCAATCGAAATCGAATTCAGAGGTCCGGTGTAGTTTTAAGCTTGAAATGGCTAAGGTTGAATTTTGGCGAAATCCGAACGGTAGGTGAGATTTTGATCCGGGGCTCGGAATGAAATTCGGAGAGATGAAGTAGCTCCGTTAGGTGATTTTGGATATGCGTGTTAAATTTCAGGTCATTCGGAGGTGTTTAGGTCGGGTTTTAGATCGAATGTTAGTTTCAGAAGTTTTAAAGAAACTTAAGCTTGAATCCGTGTGAAATTGGTGATTTTGATGTTTACGATTGTGTTTTTATGTTACGAGCAAGTTTGAATAAGGTAACGTGATGTATTTTGTGCTTTTTGTTGGGGTTCCGGGGGTCTCGGGATGATAACGGGGATTTTTAGTTAGAAAAATGCAGCAGAAGCTGCTAGTGATTTTCTTCACTACGATCGCGAGCATAGGGCTGCGATCACATAGAAGAGAAATTGGGAAGCCATGATTTGCTCTATGCGATCGCGTGAAAAGGCCAGCGATCGCATAGGCTGGGGCAAGAGTTCACTGCGATCGCGTAGGATGCCCTACGATTGCGTAGAAGGGCGACCTGGTTCACTGCGATCGCATACAGGCTCCTACGATCACGTAAGGCAAATGAGGGCCTGGGGAAAATTGCTCATCGTGATCGCATGCAAGATGCTGCGATCGCATAGGGTTAATTTCAAGCCTGACAGAGGGGTTTAATAACAGAACCTCCGCGAACTAAACCTATTTTATCATAAAAACTGAACGTTTTGAAGAGCTTTTGGACGAGAAGTAAAAGGATTTCATCAGGGAAACATTGGAGGTAAGTTTCTTGACTCAAAAACACGTTTATATGCTAAAATTAACATCAAAACTCATGAATTTGGGTAAAACTTGTGAAGAATTAGGGCCTAGATTATGAAAATGAAATTTTGACTTTTGAAAGGCCATTCAAACTCCGATTTCAATAAATTTTATATGCACGGACTCATGGCGAGAGGAGGAATCCGTTGGTATGAATTTCGGAATTTTTGAGAAGCTGGCATGGGTTTTACCAACTTGGTGTATTCTTGCGTATTTCAAGTAAATTAGATTGGGTTATGTTTTTTGACCCGTATTGATATAATTGCTGTGGTTTTGACTAGATTCGACGCACGAGGCGGCAATTTGAAAGGGAAAAGGCATCGCGGGTGAGTCCACGACCGGTTAGAGGTGAGTAGTTAGTGTATATGGTAGCTTGAGGGTTCGAAACCCCGGCTTAGCACATTGTGACGATAGTAGGGCGTGGCTCGTACCCCGTGGCAGGTGCGGGATTGATTGTTACTGGGGATTGAGACTTAGTCCATCTCAGCTATGAAAAATATGATATATGTGGTTGAAACACACACTATGTTAGATATATTTGTGGGCGGTAAGCCATGTTTAGGGCCACGTCCCGACCTGTAGTATCCTAGGGGATAGATATATATGTGATAGCTCGATTTGCTTAATCACTGATCTCAGTTGTGGTTTGAAATCACTATTATGAAATGCTAAGTCACCTATTTTTGGAAAAATTAAATAAAATTTAAGTATTTCCATCATTAATGAACTGGAACCTGGAAATAAATAATTTGAAATGTTGTATGACTCATATGCATGTTGTGGACTGAGGATGGATCGGGCTCCACGCCGCATCAGATGATATGAGGATCGGGCTGCACATCGCAGCAGATGATATATTGCACTTGGGTTGTAGGAGCCCCCCGGAGTCTGTACACACCCCTAGTGAGCGCCGTTAACGTTAAATGGATCGGGCTACGCACCGTAGCGGTCATGTGCATTGCATTGCATCTTTATTTATTGAATTATCTGTGTTAATTGTAATGTACTGATGTTGCTAGTTCGTGGGAGGAATCGGACTATAGTTTAGTTTCCTACTTTCAGCTATTAATATATACTTATTACTCACTGAGTACTTAGTACTCACCCCTACTCCCTGCATCTTTGTGTGTAGATTCAGGTACACGGGAGGGATAGACGAGCACTCCAGCTTCTACCAGGGTTATTTTGAGTTGTTGAGATAGCTGCCGACGTTCGTAGAACCTAGCTTCTCATTCCATTCAGTTATCATTATATGTCTCAGACTTGAGTACTTCATTCACTATTTTCTATTACTATTCAGTTTTGTTTAGAGGATCTAGACTCGTGACCCCAGATCTTTGAGAGTGTATTTCATTTTTGCACTTCTTAGTATTTATTCATACATTATTATTGGAGTATCTGTTGACTCATATTCTTCTTGAGTTGTCCGTTTGAGACTGATATTTGATTGTGAGAACAATTGTTGGTCTGGCTGGCCTAGCTTTAGTGTTGGGCGCCATCACGATAGGAATTGGGTCGTGACATTATTATTATTAATGTGCGGTATATATTTTGATTAACACCATAATGCACAAAAATGAGTTCTCAAAGATGAGGAAATAAATTTGTTTTCCTAACAGGAGGGGGAGACATGAAAAACAATTGAGAAAAATTTACATGGAATGAGTTATCATTTATACATCTAGATCCTTGAATGAAATAATACGAACTTGAAGTTCATAAAAGGATAATTCATTTGCAATATATTGCAAAACATGCCAGACGCATTTGCTGACCCAAAGAAAATAACTATATTCTCACTGTAAATGCTCATATTAAGTCCTAGAAGGACAAAGCCTATGGTACGCTTAAAGCGTATAGACAATCGATTTCAAATAAACTTCTTGATAAAGTAGATGAGCGAATGATCAAAATGATTATAATAAAGGAGGCAAGTGATCTAGAAGATCACATGACGTAACACTCCATAAATTCTCAAAAGAGATTCAGGTACCTGAATATATGAATGAAGAGATCTCTATGTTATGTCATTATGAAAATACATTGAAACTGATATCAAATCTTTGTCGATGTCAACCTTCAAGAAGCTAGTGCATAAGATTAGGATGTGAAAGCTCAAGGATATGAATTGATGCTCTTATCAAGGGGAGTTAATGCGCGTTGCACTCCTTTTCCCTTACAAGCTTTTGTCCCACTGGATTTTCCTTACAAGGTTTTTAACGAGGCAACCAATATGCGCATTTCTAAACATGTGCACTCTTTTTCCTTTTCTAGAATTTGTTTTCCATTGGATTTTATTTTAATGAGGCACATTACTTATTGAGTAGCCATTCAAGGGGAAGTGTTATGAATAGAATTCTATTTGGAGTGAATGTCTATCTTGTAGAGAGTTTTACTTTGTGACTAAGTTATTTTTCCCCTATAAATAGAAGGATCTTACCCCGTTGTTAATCATCCAAAAATTTAATAAGAATTCCCTCTCTCTCTTTTTCTGTAATATTGCTCATGTTATTTTATTATTTTGTAACAAGTTACAATTAAATTTTAGAATTCTAAGCACTCAAAATTTTATTATTACTTTTGAAACGTGCTTCGTAATATTTGACTGACGTAGAAACTAGTTATATTAAAAGTACAAAACCTCTTAGCAAAATGTCGATCGCTTTTTTTACCCTTTGGACAAAATTCATTTAAATTAAATTCCTAATATTGAGGTTCTTAAAATAATTAAACTTTTAACTTATTAAATTTTTCCTTATTTGATTACGTAAGAAGTTCTCAATTAAAATTTACCATATATAAGCTTTTTTCCTACTCAACTAACATTTGTTAATTATTAAAATTTTTGATCACTTTTATCTTGAATTAATCAAGGACATGTACGATGGAGCTAAGTCCAGGGTCAGGACAGTGGGTGGCGACTTAGACCTTTTCCCGGTGGTTATGGGGCTCCATCAAGGATCCGCGCTTAGCCCCCTCTTGTTTGCCTTGGTGATGGATGCTTTGACGCGGCATATTCAAGGGGATGTACCTTGGTGTATGCTATTTGCTGATGACATAGTCCTGGTAGACGAGACGAGGGTCGGTGTTAACGAGAGGCTAGAGGTATGGAGACAGACTCTCGAGTCTAAGGGGTTCAAACTAAGTAGGTCTAAGATAGAATATTTGGAGTGCAAGTTTAGCGCTGAGTCGAGTGAAGTGGGATGGAGTGTGATGATTGGATCTCAGGCCATAGCCAAGAAGGATAGTTTCAGATACCTTGGATCGGTGATCCAGGGGAACGGGGGGATAGACGGGGATGTCACTCACCGTATAGCGGCAGGGTGGTCGAAGTGGAGGCTTGCATCAGGAGTCTTGTGTGATAAGAAAGTGCCACAGAAACTCAAGGGGAAGTTTTATAGAGCTGTGGTTAGACCTGCCATGCTGTATGGGACGGAGTGTTGGCCGGTGAAGAAATCTCATGTTCAGAGGATGATGGTTGCGGAGATGAGGATGCTTAGGTGGATGTACGGGCTCACCAGGTTAGATAAGATTAGGAACGAAGTTATTCGGGAGAAGGTGGGGGTGGCCCCAGTGGATGAGAAGATGCGAGAGGCGAGGCTCGGGTGGTTCGGGCATGTGCGGAGGAGAAGCCCCGATGCTCCGGTGAGGAGTTGTGAGCGGCTAGCGGTGGTCGGTGTGAGGCGAGGCAGAGGGAGGCCTAAAAGATACTGGGGAGAGGTAATTAGACAGGACATGGCCAGGATGCGGATTTCCGAAGACATGACCCTTGATAGGAAAGTCTGGAGGTCTAGTATCAGGGTTGTGGGATAGGGGCTTCTAGATTTTTCGTACTCCTTTTTCGGGGTGGGTGAGGCGTGGTAGGGCCGCCCATAGATGATTAGTGTGTGTTCTCTTATGGTAGTCATTTCTGGTAGTTGTTGTTTTAATATCATTGCATGCCTGCTTATTTATGGTACATATGTCTCTTATGTTTAGATAATTTTTATGCGATGTATGCTGGAGTAACTAATGCGGTTTTTGTTTTTATTTTTGTTTTTGTTTGCCTTTCTTTTCCCTGCGCCGAGGGTCGATTGGAAATAGCCTCTCTGCCCTCTTGGATAGAGGTAAGGCCTGTCTACATATTACCCTCCCCAGACCCCACCTTGTGGGAATATACTAGGTTGTTGTTGTTGTTGTTGTTTTCTCTTGAATTAATTTTCAACTTTCACCTGTTGCCCCGGAAATCTTTGACTCTAAAGGAACTTCATTTTAGAAAGAAATGGAATTCTTATATTTTTTATTGAAAAGGTAAATTCTAGGAAAGTCAAAGTGGAAAATTACAACAACAACAACAACAACAACTACTACCGAGTATGTTCCCACAAAGTGGGGTCTGGGGAGGGTAATACGTACACAGGCCTTACCCCTACCCGAAAGGGTAGACAAAGTGGAAAATTACAATAGACTTAAAATCTTAAATATTTAGTTCATCCAAAGTTTAATATACTAACATAATTTTAGTTTTATCTAACACGAATTATAGTAAAATATAATTTATCCACCATAAAATTATCTTTTGAAGAAATAATTTGCTATTAAGATTTGCAGTGACTGGATGAAGTTATACGAGAAAGAACATGAAAAACATGCTAATACTTAGAGAGAGAAACAAAAACTTTGTAAAAAATTTCAACGTATAAATATAATTGCTTAGAAATTTTAATTTGAGTTCTAGTCTAATGGTTATTAGTTCGATTATTTCACCATTAACGAGCTAATTATTGAACCAGTAAAATCTACATTAATTAATCGGATTATATATGAACTATAATTAAGTACATATTATAATTAAATTCCTTTCCATCTCAATTAATATTTATTTTACTTTTTGTATTATATTTGATATTAGGCTCAATAATTAGAACAAATAACTAAAAGAATAGTTAGAGAGAGTTAGAGAGAGAGATAAAGAGTGAATGGAGGTCGATAAAAGCCAATAACACTGTCAGTTTTACAAACACAAAACTCCAAAATAAAATATTGGCCGTTATTTACCATTAAAAATAGAATATGATTGGAAGTAATATTACTAAATATTTGAAATTTTGTATGAGCTAGCATTACCATTCGAATCAAAAGGAAAGTAAAGTATTTTTATTATGTGAGGACAAATAATTAAGAATTAACTAATTAACAAAATAATTTAATTTATTTTTTTATGGATTTATCATACAGGTAAACTTATTTTTTAAATTAATGTAATCGGATGCATATGTTGTGCCCTTAAGAAGAGAATCGGCAGCAAAAGAAATAAAACAAAAATAAGATTTTCAGTCATAATATAATTGCTATTCATTTAAGTAATTTTTTCCTCCTATAGTTAACACCTTATTAATTTTAAATAAATATAATTTAAAAAAAATGATATTCCATAGATAACTTTTAATGTTTATAGCAAAATATCTAATTTTCGTTACCTTTTTCTTCTAAATCACTAAATACGCCATTCAGTTAAATTATTTTCTGTCACGACCCAAACCCTGGTCATGATGGCGCCCAACACATTGCTAGGCAAGCCCGACCATGTTATCCGAATAACCAACCCATTTATTAATTAATACTGATTCATTGAAGTTAATAGTTTAATTCATAAAAGAAACAACAAGTGCGGAAAGGAAATACATGAAATATAGCCCAACAATCACGGTGTCACAAGTCCGAGCCTCTAACAAATGGAAATATCCTATACAATCCAAGTCTAGGGAGAATAGTAAAAGACAAAATGATAGAGAGGGAGAGATCGGGTCCTGCGGATGTCGGCAACTACCTTGAAGTCTCCTCGAAATAACAGAAATGTAGTAGCTGCGGGTAGCTCAACTGCTCTCCTAAACACCTATATCTACACATAAAGTGCAGGGGAGTGGGGTGAGTATCTTTCAACTCAGTGAGTAATAATAATAAATAACAACTGAAAGTAAGAACACATATACTATCACTAAACAGTTCTAAGAACAATCGTACATGTAAGTCATCTCTACAGTGATAAGTCTAATTCCAATCCACAACTGTCTCACAAGGATCCCACACTGACCTAGTCCTCACTCATATTGTTGCGGCATGCAGTCCGATTCAATATATATGTGTTGTGGCGTGCAGCCCGAACCAATATATATAGCGTTGCGGCGTGCAGCCCGATCCAATATATAGCTATGGTGCTGCAGCGTGTAGCCCGGTCCAATATATATATAATGCGCTCACTAGGGGTGTGTGCAGACTCCGGAGGGACTTTTTCAGCCCAAGCGCTATGATACTGCGGCGTGTAGTCTGATCCACATATATATTATGCAATCATCTGCATTTAGTAATTTTGGCTCATGCATACATATATATATATATATATATATATATATATATATATATATATATATATATATATATATATATATATATATATATATATATATATATATAAAATATTGCGGCGTGCAGCCCGATCCAATGTATATGTATATATATATATAATGATGCGGCGTGCAGCCCGATCCAATATATGTATTTGTATATACTCGTGCGGAGTGAAGCCCGATCCGGTATATATATCAATACCTCACGGCGGGTCCTCGACTTGGCCTCTCGGGCCCACTCAGCTAGAATAGGATATTCAATCCCAGGTAGTCTCACTCAGAGTACACATCTTGTACTGGCTCATGATGTGTTATACAGCTATGAATACGGCTGAGTATATGTGTCCAACACGATATATGGGTCATTTAGCTCTACAGGCTTTCCTAATACTCTACAGATCGCCACAAGGCCCCAAACACGGCTATTAGCCCAAATATACAGATATAAGCCCAATCTCAGTCATTATAGACAGTAAACTATTAGTCGGGAAGGACCAAGTCCAAATCCCCAGTCACAACACCACCACGCTCGTCATACGATGCGTGTTTCATCTCAGCATAGCATTGTATAGTGCAAGTACGGGGTTTCAAACCCTCAGTACATCATTTATTACCACCACTCATCTCGAATCGGCAAAAGTCCTAGCTCGCCTTGCGCTTGCCTTGCAAATCAACCTCCTCGGATGCGAAATCTGATCAAAATCAATAAGAATACATCAAAATAGGCTAAATGGACATAACCCAATCGAAATAACGCGATTTACACCAAAACCCACGAAGTTGCCAAAATCCGACTGTCGGTTCACTTCTCGAAAAATTACAAAAGTTATATTTTCAGAATCCTCATCTCAACATGAGTCCATACATATAAAGTTTATAAAAATCGGACTTCGTTTACCCATTCAAATCGATGAATTTCAATAACCCAAGTTTAGAGCAAAAACCTCCATTAATACACCCTCATACCTCCATTTTCAAGTGTTAAATTTATAATTTTTCAATGTAAAATTATAAATTGAGTCCATAGTTGTTTACCTGAAGAATCCTCTCGATTTTCTCCTCAAAATCGCCCAAGTCGTCTCTTAGAACCAAGTCCTAAATGTGTTATAACTTATGAAATTTCGACCCCTTCTGTTTCTTTAACACAGACGCGATTTCCGCTTCTGTGGTCTTGGACTCGCACCTGCGAGTCTGCTTCTACGATATTTTTGTCGCTTCTGCGACGTCTCACTAAAGCGCCCCTATCGCTTCTGCGGCCCAGGTATCGCACTTGCGGAACCGCTTAAGCGAATAATGTTTCGCTTCTACGATACAACCCTAGTCGACCAACTTCGCTTCTGCGGCCAAGGGCGCGCTTCTGCGAGCCCGCTCCTACGAGTCCCTAGCCGCTTCTGCGAAATTGCCTACCCCGGTCTAAACTCGCTTTTGCGAGATAAACCTTGCCCCTGCGGTCCGCTTCTGCGCATCATCAGAAGCGGAATCACTGCTGCAATTTATGACAGCAATTCCATAATACCAAAATTCTTCCGTTTGACCTCCCGAAATCATCCCGAGGCCCCCGATACCTCGACCAAAAATACAAATCCACTCTAAATCATCACACGAACTTGTTCCAATCATAAAAACACACCCTCAAACATACGAATTATCAAATTAAGGTCGGTTCAAGCCTAAGATTCAACTAAAACTTCTAAAACCTACATTCTATCAAAAATCCGACCAAACGAAGTCTGAATGACCTGAATATTTGCAGACATATCCAAAAATCACATAACGAAGCTACTGCAACTGTCGGAATTCCATTCCGACTCCTGGATCAAAATATCACCCATCGATCGGATTTCGCCAAAATTCCAACTTAGCCAATTCAAGCCTATTTCTACACAGGACCTCCAAATTCAATTTCGATCACTCTCCTAAGCCACAAATGACCTTCCAAAGCTAACAAAATCATCAGAATTCGATTCCGAGCTCTCTAACTCACAACTCAACATCCGGTTGACTTTTTCCAACTATTCCTTCTTTTAAGAGACTATTTGTCTCATTTCCAACCAAACTCGATGCTAATTGACTCAAACTCACCAAACACACATATTGAAACATGAACAAGCATATAACAAGGAAAACGGAGTGGTAACTCCCATGATGACGGGCCGGGTCATCACATTTTCTTTCTCTCTTTACTTTGATACATGTCATTCTCTTCCCCATTCCATTAAAATTTTTGCTCTCCAGCCACCCAATCCCTACATCATGGCCAAAACAATTCAACTCGATTCACTACATGAATAATTCCAAAAAGAATCTTTAGGTTGTTGATTTGTGGTACGATTATCCCAATGGCATGAACTTCAATATTATCCAAAACCTATTGGGAAAGCGATAAACTCGAAGTTCTCAACTTCTGTCATCTTCAATATTGTCACGACCCGGATTTTTCCCCACCATCGGGATTGTGATGGCGCCTACTCGTGGTAGCTAGGCAAGCCAACTCATTCAACATTTTCCTGTTCATACCATCATTTTTCTTCTCATATTTATTAGCAAGAAATAATTACTCAAATTTTTAAATGCGGAAGTCTTTCGAATAAGAGATGAATAATAATAATGTAAAGCAACTGACATAAATCCTCTACCCAAGATGGGGAGTCACCAACTCACGAACTAATAAGGAATAACTACACAAAATAGTTTAAAAGAAAATAATTAACAATCGTCTATCTTGGAACAATGAGACTATAGCAATAACAAAATAAATAGAGAAGACGCCGGGCCTGCGGATGCCTGCAAGCTACCTCAGTCTCGGAAGTACAGAAATCCCACTAGCACTCTACGGCTGCTGCTCCTGCTCAAAACCTGGACATGTGCAAAAACGCACAGAAGTGTAGTATCAGCACAATCCGACCCATGTGCTGGTAAGTGCCTGGTCTATCCCGGTGAAGTAGTGACAAAGGTAGGACCAGACACTCACATAAACCTGTGCAGTTCTATAAATGTATATACTGTAGACGCGTGATTTTTGACCCTCCCCGAAGTTTTTCACAGTTTAGCGTAAAATATTTAGTTTAGGCCTAATATAGCTATGTTAGCTAATTTTGACTCTTTTACTTTATTTTTATCTTAAAATGAAAAATAACAAAAAATATAGTTTTATTATTATTTTGTTGTCATTTTAAACTTGAAAAATACAAAAATAATACGTTATATTTTTATTTTTATATAAAAAATGAAAATTAAAAAAAAATAGTTTCATTAGTATTTTTTTAGTTACTTTAATTTTGAAAAAATATAAAAATAGCTTTGTTTTAATTGTCGGTCCTATTTTAATAGTTATTTTGCTTACATAGGATTGATCAAATAAAATCGCGTTCCTATTCTCGGTTCCGGGCATAGAATAATATTCGGGTTCAAACTACCCGGTTTAACCGTAATTTTTGGACCAAGTCCATAACTATCCAAATACATTTCTACCTACCCCAACCTCTCTTTACCTACCCCAACCACTCCCTATCTACCCCAACCACTTTCCTACCTACCCAACCACTCCCCACCTGCCCCAATCACATATTATTAAAAAGGGAGGAGAGAAAACAATCTAAAAATGGAGAGAAAAAGAGGGGAGGTCGAGATATAGATGAGAAAAAAAAATCTGGAAGAGAAACGAGAGGAGAGGTCTGTATACATTCTGTAAACGCGGAATATACAGTAGATATACACTAAAAAATAAAGAAAAATTCATACCTCCCCATTCTGCAAGAAAATTTAAAAGGGGGTGAGAGAGAGTGATCTAGAAATGTTTAAGAGAGAGAACATGAAAAAAACGGGGCCTGGGAGATAAGGTATACACTGGATATACATTCCATATATACAGGATATACAGAGGCAGTGAGGGACGGCCCTCTTAACGGTTCTTATTTTTCTCCATTCTAAAAAAACCAGTCCCTCTCCTCTACTAATACCCAGTAAAAATAGTCCAAAATTAACTCAAAAAATAATCGAAATCAACCGATGTTCAGCGGTTCCGAGGTAGAAGTTCGACGAGGTTCCGTCAAAGTTCGATGAGTTATTGCTTTTTTAAGCTGCTGGAATAATTCGTGTGACGTAGATGAATTTTATACTCCATGTGACCCAGGTAATTTCATTGAGCTTGTAATTGCTTGTCTTAATTTTTGTGGAAAAACGACTTGCAAGCTTAATATGATTTTTTTGTTTTAAGCATTAAGGATTCTGTTGTTACTTATTTAATTAAGACATGAAATTTCTATTTAATTTGCACTACTTTATTGGTTCAATTTATTGAGTAGTTTTTATTTGTTTCAGTTAGTTTTTGTTATATTTGGTATATCATTTCTTAGATTATCTATTAAGCATAGATGGTGAATAAGGATAATGTTTTGGCCATCTTTTTAAGTATAAAAGTTTGACAACTTGATTAAGTAGTTGATATACGGAAGTGGGATTCCAATTTTTGTTTGCTAATATGACGTTGTGCCTTGGATACTGCGGTTGGATGCTTGATTAGCAAGTGAGTTAAATTAAAATTCGAGGTGTGCCACGCCAAATAAAATGATAATTGCGGGGCCCTCATAAATATATATTAAAAATCCTTAGACTTCGGGATGGGCCGTTTAGTGAATTTTACGGCTTCCCCCCAAATAATAACGCGCTAGTCCCTTTAGGCACGTATTAATAATTTTACCTTCTTAAACTCGGGTGCACATTAATCGACCCAAATCCAAATCTCAATGGAGTCGAAATATGTCAATAACCACGGGTATATTGATATGACATGGTTTGAGATGTATTTTCGCGACGTTGTAATTCTCATTAAAATAATATTAAAAGCGGTTAAAAGTTAAAATTTGCACATAAGTTAAATCATTTTATAAAATTAGATAAATAAGCCAAAATATGATAGTTGAGCGACCGTGCTAGAACCACGGAACTCGGAAATGCCTAACACTTTCTCCCGGGTTAACAGAATTCCTTATCCGGATTTCTGGTACGCATACTGATAAATAGAGTCAAACCTTTCCTCGATTCGGGATTCAACCGGTGACTTGGGACACCATAAATCTCCCAAGTGGCGACTCTGAATCTCTTATTAAACGAATTTCGTTTCGATTGTCCATTAATTGGAAAAACTCCATTTCCCTCGCGCCCTCGCAGGCATGGGGAAAAAGGAGGTGTGACAACTCTGTCGACTCTGCTGGGGACTTTTGATCTAGAACCACTGGTTCAGGGTTAGAAATTCGAGCTTAGAATAATTGTTGTATTTGGCTTGGTTTATTATCTGATATCTTTATAAGATAAATGCTTAATGTGCAAAATGATGATTTTTACCGCTTTGATATTATTTGAACTATATATATAAACTGCGTCGAAACCCTACTTCCTTCTGAGTCTTCTAAAAATGGTGCATACGTTCGCGTAGCCCGCTTTTCAAAAATTATTCCAAATAAGTGAGTGTTGGGCAAGTGACATGGCCGGGCAGACTTTAGTGCTCTCGTTACGTCGCCCCCTCCTCAGCCCCAGTTGTCCACTCAGGTAAGCCAAGTCTAGAACAATAAACCCAGGTTTTTAAACCTAGAAGAACAAGGCCTCATGCCGGATCCCTAGTAGGAACATTTGTTTGCATCATGATTGCATTTGACTTAGGGGACTCAACACAGGGGTTGGGCCCGTCTAGGACAGGTGACCTGAAATGAAAAGACCATCCTGTTGCATCCTGTTTGTTTTACGCATTTATTTGTTTCAAACTAGCATGCTGACCGGTTTTTTAATATTGAGGAAAATGAAAAAAAATCAAAATAGTTTTTTTTTACTTAAAAATAAAAAAAATGTTTTTTTTAATAAAAAAAAATATGTGTTTTATTCTTAAAATAAAAAATATATATATAGTTTACTTGTTTTTCAATAAAATAAAAATAGTTTATTTCATTTACAGATGTAGTTTGTTTTTATTAAACCGAACTACGCTGGTTTCATTCTCACCGGATGTGAGATACGTAGGCAACCTTTATCAGGTCCAACCTCCCCTTTTGCAAAAATAGCCAAAAATATCGAAATTAATTTTTTGTCGTAAATAAGTGGGTGATGCCGTTTTCAAAACAGTCGAATGCTCTCGAAAGGGACGCCGGAAGGATGATTTTGTATAAACAGCCACCTTCGGGTCAATTTTTTAGATTTTGATCGATTGACCCACGCAGCCTTAAAATCTTCGTCCCTGAAGTGTTGAAAGGCCGTGCTTTCAAAAACAAGTTTTTTTTAATTATTATTTCAAAAAAAAAAAAGTCAGTGATTCAATGAATGTCGTTTGCATTTTTGGTCAGAATAAGCGAAGCCAGCTTCGGTGGTGTTTTAAACTGTTCTTGCCGAGATAGCCTTAGAGTATCTTTCAGTTGCCGAAAGGCTATATTCGTAGAAGAACGGATAAGTTTGTGAAGTGTCATAAAATAATCTCTCCCGGCCTCAAAATTTAAGTGAAATTGAGAAGGGGCCACTATCACACCTCCTTTTGGCGCGCTTACCCCAAAGGATAATGCATAAGGGAGTTTTTCCAATTTAAGTGACAATATTCGAAATGGGATTATTTATTTATTTCAGAGTCGCCACTTGGATTAATTATGGTGTCCCAAGTCACCGATTTATTTAAATCCCAAATCGAGGAAATTTTCGACTTTCCAAATGAATTCTGCGAACCAGAAATTCTAAGTAAGGAATTCTGTTGACCCGAGGGAAGGTGTTAGGCACCCCCGGATCCCGTGGTTCTAGCACGGTCGCTTAAATTATTGTAATGGCTAAATATCTGATTTTAAAACATGTTCAATACTATAATGCAATTTTAAATCAATTATCGCGTTTGGTTATTTTTAAGAAAAAGTGTACATTATTATTGAGGGACCCCACAATTTTATTTCTTCTATTTAGCTAGGCTCGTAACATTTTTTATTTAAAAAGGATAATCCTAAAGTGACTATATTTTTTCTATTTAGTTTGTCTCTAAAAGAAAAGAAAACGTCCTAATTAATTGCATGCATAAAAGGCTACTCTATATTAGTACAAAAGGTGTTCCCTCACAAGCCGACTAAATGACCAATTTATTCTTCAAATTATAGAGCTAACTACAATATGACAAAACTAATAAAACGGAAAATAACAACAAATATTAGTCAACAACTTGCTTTTCTATTTCATTTCAAAACTTCAACTTCCAATTCGAGCTTACATCAACACATGGTTTTTAGAATGTGTACCTGGTTTTGAAAGGAATGGAAGATGGAAAATCAACAAGGCGGTGAAAATACAGCAACAACAACAGTAACAACCAACAGTAGCTTCAACACCTCAATCCAGCATATCCCAGCAATATGGAGAAAAACCAGTAAAAATAAAGAAGAAAAATATATTCCAAAGTTTCTCTTTGATGTCTCTCTCTAGCTTTGAACTCTCTTCAATTCTCAAAAGAATCTCTCCAAAAACTAAATTCTGTCCGTGTATATTTCGGTATCCAGAGTGTATATCGAGTGTATACTGCTCTCTTTTTTTCCTTATGTTTCTTCTCTTCCTATTGTTTCCTCTCTTTTTTCCACCCCTTTTTCATAAATCCTCTCTTCTATTTATAGGCAAGAATTTCGAAAATTTTTAGATTTTTTATTAAAAAAAAATATTTTTTTAATTTAAAGAAAACCCACTAATCCATGTTTTCCTCTCCTTGTTTTCTTCCTTGATTTCCTTGCTCCCCACTACTTTATGTCATGTGATTATGATTATTTTTTGGCTAAAAAAATCTGAAATTTTCTTCTTGGGCCAAGGGGTTTTGGGTTGGGTAAGGGTGCTTAGGATTGGGCTTGTAACTTAATTTGCAAGATGGCCCAATCCAATTTTTCTATTTTATTTTTCTCCATTATTCAACTTCCTAATTAATAAAGCCCAAAATACTAAGATTAATTTATATAAACTAAAAATTATCTTGAAATACTAATTAACTCATAATAATAATTATCATCCAAAATTAAACATTAATAAAAATAAAATTGCACGATTTGGACATTAAATGCTTAAAAAATGCAAAATACATATTTTTTATGACTTTTCATTTCTGTAAAATAAACTTAATTGTAAACTTGAATTTTATATACATATGCAACATATTTTTTGTATATTTTATTTATTTAAACAAGCAAATATGCACGGATAAAAATGCAAATAATACAAGAAAAATAACACAAAATTCACAACAATTGCAAGAAAACTAAAATTATTTTATTTTGAATCTTTGGGAGTATTTATCTTATAGGGCAAAAATCACGTGCTCACAGCTGCCCCTCTTTACTCGGAAACACGAAGAGTTTTCGTGCAAAGATAAGTGAGCGTATACGAGCGATTTTTGCCCGTTTGAGTACTTCGTGTGAAGAATTTTTTTTAAAAGATCTTGACCGAGCCTTTGCTTCGAGAGGCCTCCTACATATCCTGGGCTAAACAGGAATCAGGTCAATGTAGTCCAGGAAATTTTGGTAGCTGGGACTACCGTGAACTGACACTTTGCTGTTACTGTTGCTATCGTTGCTGCTGTTGCTGCTTACTGCTTACTGACCTCCTTATTACACCAAAAGAGAAATTAAAGTTGAACTAGCTATGCTATCAAACTATGAGTTACAAGATTCCTATCTATGATTCTCTTGAAAACTTGATCTTGATTCTTAGTTGATTTTGCTGTAGACCTCGATCCGAATCTTGATGCTCAACAAACTATACGTTTTTGTTTATTTCTGTAACATTGAGTGAAACGGAGTCGGCTGAGCTTGTTACTTCAATCATATTCTGAGCAATCCGCGCCTCTGTTTACTCCAACGTTTGAACTTGTTTCCTATTGGTTCCTTTCTTCTTTTCTACATGCAGGATTGATGTTCCACTCGTAGGTTATCTCGATCCTTGCGTCCCGAGGTTAAACCTATTTAGACAACAAAACAAACAAACGAACGAAATTTTTCTGCCCCAGTTTTGCTAGGAAAATTTCGTGAGTTAGTTGTGACACAGAAAGTGATTAAAAAGACTCTTTGGTATTGGGTAAGAAAATCACGGTTTCACAAATAAATGTTCCACGGCTTTCTGGCCGGGATTTTGAAGAAGAGTTTCACGACTTTCTAGCCGGAATTCAAACAATGTCTAACGGTTTTTGGCCACAAGACCCTCGATTTTTTGGCCGGGGTTAAAATAAATGGCTCCGCAGTTTTCTGACTGGGAGATCCTCGATTTTTTGACCAGGAAGAAGAGTTTCACGGCTTTATGGCCGGAATTCAAACAATGTCTCATGGTTTTTTGGCCGCAAGACCCTCGGTTTTTTGGCCGGGGTTAAAATAAATGGCTCTGCAGTTTTCTGACTAGGAGATCCTCGGTTTTCTGACCGGGAAAAAGAGTTTCACGCTTTTCTGGCCGGAATTCAAACAATGTCTAACGGTTTTTTGGCCACAAGACCCTCGGTTTTTTAGTCGGGGTTAAAATAAATGGCTCCGTAGTTTTCTGATTGGGAGATCCTCGGTTTTCTGATCGGGGATAAAAGTTTCACGGCTTTCTGGCCGGAATTCAAATAATGTGTAACGGTTTTTTGGCCGTCAGATCCTCGGTTTTTTGGCCGGGGTAAAAGTAAATGGCTCCGCAGTTTTTGTGACTGGGAGATCCTCGGTTTTCCGACCGAGGATAAAAGTTTCACGGCTTTCTGGCCGGAATTCAAACAATATCTAATGGTTTTTTGGCCGTCAGATCCTCGGTTTTTGGCCGGGATTAAAATAAATGGCTCCGCAGTTTTCTGACTGGGAGATCCTCGGTTTTCTGACCGGGGATAAAATTTTCACAGCTTTCCGGTCGGAATTCAAACAATGTCTAACGGTTTTTTGGCTGCAAGACACTCGGTTTTTTGGCCGCGGTTAAAATAAATGGCTCCGCAGTTTTCTGATTGGGAGATCCTCGGTTTTCGGATTTTGAAGAAGAGTTTCACGGCTTTCTGGCCGGAATTCAAAAACAATGTCTCAACGGTTTTTTGGCCGCAAGACCCTCGGTTTTTGGTCGGGGTTAAAATAAATGGCTCCGCAGTTTTCTGACTAGGAGATCCTCGGTTTTCTGACCGGGAAGAAGAGTTTCACGGCTTTCTGGCCGGAATTCAAACAATGTCTAATGGTTTTTTGGCCGCCAGACCCTCAGTTTGTTTTTTTGGCCGGGGTTAAAATAAATGGCTCCGTAGTTTTCTAACTGGGAGATCCTCGGTTTTCTGACCGGGGATAAAAGTTTCATGGCTTTCTGGCCGGAATTCAAACAATGTCTAACGGGTTTTTGGCCGCCAGACCCTCGGTTTTTTGGCCGGGGTTAAAATAAATGGCTACGCAGTTTTCTGACTGGGAGATCCTCAGTTTTCTGACCGGGGATAAAGTTTCACGGCTTTTTGGCCGGAATTCAAACAATGTCTAACGGATTTTTGGCTGCCAGACCCTCGGTTTTTTGGCCGGGGTTAAAATAAATGGCTCCGCAGTTTTCTGACTGGGAGATCCTCGGTTTTCTGACCGGGGATAAAAGTTTCACGGCTTTCCGGCCGGAATTCAAACAATGTCTAACGGTTTTTTGGCCGCAAGACCCTCGGTTTTTTGGCAGGGTAAAAGTAAATGGCTCCACAGTTTTCTGACATGGGAGATCCTCGGTTTTTTGACCGGGAATAAAAGTTTCACGGCTTTCTTGCCGGAATTCAAATAATGTCTAACGGTTTTTGGCCGCCGGACCCTCGGTTTTTTGGTCGGGGTTAAAATAAATGTCTCCGCAGTTTTTGACTGGGGAGATCCTCGGTTTTCGACCGGGGATAAAAGTTTCACGGCTTTCGGCCGGAATTCAAACAATGTCTAACGGTTTTATGGCCGCCGGACCCTCGGTTTTTGGCCGGGGTTAAAATAAATGGCTCCGTAGTTTTCCGATTGGGAGATCCTCGGTTTTCGACCGGGGATAAAGTTTCACGACTTTCGGTCAGAATTCAAATAATGTCTAACGGTTTTGGCCGCTGGACCCTCGGTTTTTGGTCGGGGTTAAAATAAATAGCTCCGTAGGTTTTCGACCGGGAGATCCTCGGTTTTCGATCGGGGATAAAAGTTTCACGGCTTTCGGCCGGAATTCAAACAATGTCTAACGATTTTTGGCCGCCGGACCCTCGATTTTTTGGCCGGGGTTAAAATAAATGGCTCCGCAGTTTTCGACTGGGAGATCCTCGGTTTTCTGACCGGGGATAAAGAGTTTCACGGCTTTCTGGCGGGAATTCAAACAATGTCTAACGGTTTTTTGGCCGGGGTTAAAATAAATGGCTCCGCAGTTTTCGACTAGGGAGATCCTCGGTTTTCTGACCGGGGATAAAAGTTTCACGGCTTTCTGGCCGGAATTCAAAAACAATGTCTCACGGTTTTTTTTGGCCGGAGAGACCCTCGGTTTTCTGACCGGGGTCCAAACGGATACTGGACTAACATGATTTGATTCTCTTTTTTTTGGAGTTTTCATTTTCTTTTCTTTTATTCTTCCTTTTGGGCCTTTTTTTTAGGTATTTTTTTTTACCCGTCAACAAATGCATAAGATAAAGCTTTCGAAAAGAAACTTCCCTTTTTATGCGTTTCTTTGTTCCAAAGCCATTTCAATGCTTCCGTACGTCACTTCTTTGGGTTGCAACTTCTTCTTGCACAATAGACCTGCTTTCAACAAAGAACATTTTATTAGTTGAAAAAGTGGTTGACTTTGTGGCCTTGAGTATCTTCATTGCTTTGATCCTTGCCCCATTTCCATTGAGAACTTTGCTACCAATTGTCTTTGGGGGTGACTTCTTTTCAAACTGACCGGGTTCATCCTCGGGATTCCACGAGGATTTTCTGTGTGGGTTCTGTCCTTCTGCCTTATTCCGTTTCTTCTAAGACCTTAGCCTTTGATTTCCATTTTTTTCCTAACATCCGTTCCTTTGGAAGTGATCGACCATCATGATCAGTTGGGATTAGATCAATACACCACTGAGGTTGGGTATCTTTCTTCAACTTTTTTTTTTACCAGACGGAGTCCTGTAAAACCGGTCCTGCCACCTTTCTTTGTAATAGTTTCAGAATTAAAATTAAACCGAAAGGGATTCAAAGAATAACTATACAAAAAGCAAGAAAATGAGTTTAAAGAGAAGCGTCCCTTTCGGGGAAAAGAAGGACTTATCCGGGATGCATGCTAACTCCAAATAAACATGACATGCTTCTTGGACTGGACGCCTGACCCACATAAACTTTCCAACTTCTTATGAACCCATTGATTTGCAATTTCAAGACCAGGGAACCTTGCCAAAATTCTTTTAGTGAAGGGACGTCTTCTTTTTGGTCGGTGGCGCCCTTTGCGGGTTTTCGCCAATCGATCCCTCTCATTTCTCTTCTCACTGTCGCCTGATAGTGCTCTTTGTGAGTTTTCACTAAACGAACTCTCTCATTTTTAGCTTCTCCAACTGCCACGCCTTATGGTGCCCGAAGGTTTTCACCGATAAGACTTTCTCATTTTGTTTCTCTCAATTCAGGCTGTGTCAGATTTCCGTCAATGACATTTTCACTTCCTTGCTTTTGCCAATTGATCTGAAGGACTTGAACAAGGTTTTTGGGTAAAAAGGTAATTGAATGGAATTACAACTCTGGAACCATCTTGATGGATCTAAACTGAACCGTCATATCATCTGCCCCAGTTTCAATTTTTGGGGAAATTGGGATTTTTGTTTTGGTGTGACTGAACCTCAGGGAGAGGTTGCCTACGTATCCTTTCGGAATCAAGTCAGAACGTAGTTCAGGTGGAGGTAATTTTTGTTTTTTTATTTTTTTATTTTATTTTACTTTATTTTATTTTTCTTTCATATCTCTTTTTTTTTTCAATTTTTTTTTTAAAATTGTTTTTTTTTTAAAATTTTTATTTATTTATTTCGGGTTCCAAAGATCGTGAACAAAGAAACATTACCGGCTCAAAGGGTTTTACAAAGGATTTATAGTGTTTGGGGTAGCAAGAAAGAAAACCTTCGTCATCTCAACCATACAAAAGCCAACGTCGCATGAGGTCCTGACATAGTACCTTTATACTGTATCTGTATTGACTGCCATTTTAAGATTATTTCCTTCGATGTCTCCCAGATACAGTGTCCCTCTCAGTGATATTTTCCGGATGATGTATGGATCTTTCCAATTAGGAGCCAATTTTCCTTTTGTCTTTTAGTAATGAGGAGGAATGCGCCTTAACGTCGGTTATTTTATTTCGAGATTCCTGGGCCGCACTTTCTTGTTGCAAGCATGGGCCATTCTTTGTTGGGATAACTACTCGGGTATTCTTTAAGTATAACACAACCCTTTTGTATGCGAACCAATTTTCCTTCAGTTATTCCAATTCAAAATAAACTTTTGTGCATTTCAACTCTCGATTCATTATTCTGAAGTCTAACAGCGTTTTGGGATCTAGGCATGAAGTCCTCAAGCATGTCATGTTATTCAAAGCTGCATGATTTGAACAAAAGAGAAGAGAAAAAGAAAACTAAAACAAAAATAAAAAATAACAAAAGAAAAGGAAACGGGCGATGAAATATTAATTTCATTTCTTGGAATCGAAAGGATAAACAAGGTTCACATTTTGAAATTTAAAGACAAAAACTAAAAGAAACATCCAATTTACACCTTGAAATAAACTCGGGAAGCGGAAAAATGCGGCAGGACAAATTTACTGGGCTTCCGCCTCAGCGGGAATGGCCTAGCCTTTCAGTTTGGGAGCTTAGTGTCTGATCCCATCTTTATTAATCATTTCGAGCTTCTGAGGCCTTGAAAACCTCATTCCATGTTGCCTCGATTTACGTGCACAATCCGAGCATGTAGCCGGAAAGATTTTTGTGATAGAAAATATGAATTCTATGAGAAATTTGGATAAAAATGATATTAATATTGATATGGTTGACTTTGATCAACATTTTTGGTAAACGGATCCGGACCCGAGATTGGATGGTCCCGAGAGGTCCGTAGGAAAAATATGGGACTTGGACATGCGTCCGGAGTCGAATTCTGAGGCCGAGAGCCCAAATTATGAATTTTTCTATGAAATTATTTTTGATGTAATTGTTAAAGGAAAATGAATTAATTGACCTTGGTATCGGGCTCGTATTTTGGTTCCGACGCCCGGTACAAGTCTTAAATATTATATATGTGATTTCTGTAAATTTTGGTGACATTCGGATGTCGTTTGAGATGTTTTGGACCTTGAGTTCCAAGTTTGGAAGTTTTGAAAACCAAAAGTATGAAAATCATGAATTTGAGGTTTGATTTGATGAAAACGATGTGATATTGGCGATGTGATCGCACGAACAAGTTCATAATGTGTTTTTGAGGTTGTGTACATGTTTGGTTTGGAGCCCGGGGGGCTCGGGTAAAGATTTGATAGGCCGTTGGATTAAATTCTGAATTTTTGCACTGCTAGTTTTTCACCCAGCTGTTGGCTTCGCAATTGCGAAGCATTTCTCGCAATTGCGAAGGCGGCAGATCAAGGCAGGGCTCGCAAATGCGAAGCCCCTCATGAGCGAACAATTGTTCGCAAATGCGAACAATTGTTCGCAAATGCGAACATCCCCTTGTCCTGCCTATGTTCGAAAATGCGAACCATAGTTCGCAAATGCGAACATACCCAAATCCATCCTTCTTCGCAAATGCGAACAATGCCATTTACAGTCTGTGTTCGCAAATGCAAACATGGGTTCGCAAATGCGAACACCCCCTTTCAAACTCTAGAAATTGGTCGGGGTTCGCAATTGCGAACCCATGTTCGCAAATGCGAACACCGAGACCTGTAAAACACGATTTTCAGTTCATTTCTTCACTTTTTACAAAACAAAAACACCCATTTGCGATTCTTCACGGATTCCTTCTTCATCAAAACAATTGTAAGTCACTTTTTACTTAATTCTTTCAATTCCTAACATCATTAAACATGTTTTTCAATAGAAATCAAAGGTTTTCATGGTAGAATTTCTTGTTTTTGTTAGAATATAGGGTTTTTCATAAATTGGGAAATTGGACCTCGAATTGAGGTCCGATTTTGAAACAAATCATATACACGAACTCGTGGGGGGATGGGTAACCGGATTTTGGTCCTAACCCCGAGTTCCAACCATGTGGGCCCGGGGTCAAAATTCGCTATTCCGGGCAGAATGTTGTAAAAGTTGTAATTGGCCCTATGAATTAGTTTGTTGAGTAGTATTGATGATATTAAATCAATTGTGTATAGATACGATTGGATTGGAGCCAAATTTGAAAGAAAAAGACATTTCCACGGATTGAATCGTTCATAAACATTCGAGGTAAGTGTTTGTTCTATCCTAGCTTGAGGGAATAGGATTATGTGTTATGTGTTATGTGATCGAGTGCGGTGTATGGGCTGTGGTGACGAGCATCCATACACTAGCGTCTAGTATGACCGTGAGTCGTTGAAAATGCTTATTTTGAGATATATTTACAGATGAATTGTTGAACCTTTGTCAGGTTGTAGAATTGTTATTGTTCTCCCTTGTTGGGACTTGTTGTGAAGATAATTCTCGATTGCCCTTGTTGGGACGGTTTATGAATTACTGTTTCTTTCTTTGCCCTTAACTGTGATTATTATTTGGGTGAGGAAGAGTGATAATGCACGAAGGGTGATGCCGTGCCATGTTTTATTATTTATGCACGAAGGTTAATGCCGTGCCATGTTTATATTATTTATGCACGAAGGTTAATGCCGTGCCATATTTATTGATTATGCACGAAGGATCATGCCGTGCCCTATTATTGAACCATGTACGAAGGATCATGCCGTACTATGGATGTGAGGATGAGAGTAAAAGCACGAAGGGTGATGCCGTGTACTTTATTTGCTTATTTGGTGAGGATGAGAGTAAAAGCACGAAGGGTGATGCCGTGCAACTGCTTGCTATTCCTTGACTTGATATTACTTGTGTTTCCATTATACTTTGTTTTCCTTGTGAATTTATTAACTGTTGTTAATTGTTGAATTCTTTGAGATATTCCTTATTGTGTTATTACCTGGTTATTTCTTGTTATTCCGTGGTATACATATATATTGAATTGCACAGGTTTATGTGGGTGTCTGGTCCTAGGCTTGTCACTACTTCGCCGGGATAGGCCGGGCACTTACCAGCACATGGGGTCGGTTGTGCTGATACTACACTTCTGTGCGTTTTTGCACAGGTCCAGGTTACGATCGGGAGCAGCAGTAGTAAATCGATTGCGTGGGAGTTGATCACATTTGAGACCGAGGTAGCTTGCAGACGTCCGCAAGCCCGGCGTCTCTCTCTTTACTTATGATACTAGCTGTAGTCTCTTTGTTCCGAGACAAACAGAATTATGTTATATTTCTTTCAAACTTTTATGTGTAGTATTCAATAGTAGTTCGTGAGTTGGTGACTCCACATCTTGGGTAGAGGATTTCGGTATGATTTTTACTTTGTAACTAGTTATTTCTTATTCGATAAAGTATTCTGCACTTATTTAATTATAGTTATGGTTTGTTGATAAATAAATTATGAAATTGTATTAAATAGCTACCACGAGTAGGCGCCATCACGATCCCGATGTTGGGGGAAAATCCGGGTCGTGACAAGTTGGTATCAGAGCTCTAGGTTACATAGGTCTCACCACTCACGAACAAGCTTAGTAGAGTTTGAGAGGTAGGTACGGAGACGTCCGTACTTGTCCTCCAGAGTCTATTGAGTTAGGAAAGAGTCTCTCATTTGTTCTTTCTTGTCGTGCGACTTGTTCCTCAATTACTGATTGAATTTCTATTCTGTCCTTTCGCAGATGGTGAGGACACGCGCTTCTCGTCCGCTGACCAGCAGCCCGAGCCCCAGGCAGCTCCCGTGAGGGGCAGGGGCGAAGGCCCTATCAGAGGCCATGGTAGGGGTAGAGCTCAGCCCCAGGCAGCTACTCCAGAGGTGGAGCCTCATATTGAGATTGACGAGGAGGTTCCAGTCCCAGCAGCTCCAGTGGGCCCAACTCAGATCCCGGGAGAGGCTTTATTTACCCCGGATCTTCGGGATGCTTTGGTCAGAATAGCGGGATTTATGGGCAGCATTGCCAGAGCGGGCTTATTATCAGTTGCACTAGCCGCTTCTCAGGCCTGGTGGAGGGGCCCAGACTCCTATTGCTCGTACTCCGGAGCCAGTAGCTCCTGAGCTTTAGGCACCAGTGGTTCAGCCAGCTGTGGCCACTCAGTCACGTACCATGGCTCATGCCGGAGATGGAGCGGCCATGACTTCTGATTCTTTATGAAGACTTGATCGGTTCTCTAAGCTGTTTACCACTACATTCAGCGGTGCCACATCAGAGGATCCTCAGGATTTCTTATTCAGTTGCCATGAGATTATCAAGACTATGGGGATCGTGGAGTCAAATGGAGTTGACTTCTGTACATTCAGGCTTTCAGGATCCGCCAAGACTTGGTGGAGAGATTATTTCTTGACTCGACCAGCAGGGTCCCCAGCTTTATCATGGGATCAGTTTGCGGAACTATTAATGGAGAAGTTTCTCCCTGCTACTCAGCGGGATGTACTTCGGAGGCAGTTTGAGCGCCTCTATCAGGGCACTATGACGGTTACATAGTATGAGACGAGATTTGTCGATTTGGCTCGTCATGCAGTGGTGATACTTCCCACGGAGCGGGAGAGGGTCCGCAGGTTTATAGATGGGCTTAATCAGCCAATTAGACTCCAGATGGCTATGGGCGTGGGGAGTGACATATCATTTCAGGAGGCAGCCAATGCAGCACGCAGAGTTGAGATGGCTCTCGCTAGAGGAGGCGGTTATTCTTCGGATAAGAGGCCTCGTCATTCGGGTAGGTTTGGTGCTTCTTCCTCTGGTAGCAGAGAATCCTTTGATAGAGGCCAGTCCTCCAGGCCTTTTCATTCCGCCCTTCAGGCTTCACAGGGTGGACCAGGTGATTGTGGGTTTCGTGGGCAGTATTTAGATTAGCCTCCTATTAATGCTCAGCCTCTTCAGAGTGTTCGTGGAGGCCATTCAGGTCGTCAGGGCCAGCAGCCCCATCATCCTAAGAGTTGCTACGGTTGTGGTGACCCAGGTCATTTTGTCAGGTTCTGCCCTCGAGCGACGGGCAACACTCAGCAGCGGGGCCCTCGTCCCATGATTCAGGCCCCAGCTGACCCTCAGCCTGCCCAGCCAGCCAGAAGTGGGGGTAGAGATTATAGAGGTGGAGGTCGAGACCGTAGAGGTGGAGACCGTCCGGCCAGAGGTAGAGGTCAGCCAGTTGATGGTCGTCCTAGAGACGCAGCTCAGAGGGGAGGTGCAGATCCCCGATTCTATGCTTTACCAGCCAGGCCAGAGGCAGAGGCATCGGATGCCGTGATTACAGGTACTATTCTTGTGTGTGGCAGAGGTGCTTCAGTATTATTTGACCCTGGATCTACATATTCCTATGTGTCTTCCTACTTCGCACCGTATTTGGCGGTGCCCAGCTATGCTCTGGATATTCCAGTTTATGTGGCTACACCAGTGGGTGACTCTATTATAGTCGATCGGGTGCATCGTTCGTGCATAGTTATATTTGGGGGTCTTGAGACCCGTGTTGATCTGTTGCTTTTGGATATGGTAGATTTTGATGTCATATTGGGGATGGACTGGTTGTCCCCATACCATGCTATTCTAGATTTTCATGCTAAGACTGTGACCTTAGCCTTGCCAGAATCACCCCGATTAGAGTGGAAAGGTACCTCAAGCCACTCCGTTCGCACTGTTATTTCCTATGTTAAGGCTCGACGCGTGGTCGAGAAGGGGTGTCTAGCTTATCTGGCTTATGTTCGTGATTCCAGCGCAGAAGTTCCTTCCATTGAGTCGGTCCCTATTGCACGGGAGTTTCCGAAGGTTTTTCCTTCAGACCTGCCGGGCATGCCACCCGACAGGGATATTGATTTCTGTATTGATCTGGCACCGGGCACTCAGCCCATCTCTATTCCACCCTATCGTATGGCCCCGCCGGAGCTAAAAGAGTTGAAAGATCGGTTGCAAGACCTTCTTGAGAAGGGCTTTATCAGGCCCAGTGTTTCCCCCTGGGGAGCACCTGTATTATTTGTAAAGAAGAAAAGATGGTTCGATGAGAATGTGCATTGACTATCGACAGTTAAACAAGGTGACTATCAAAAATAAATATCCACTTCGCGAATTGATGATTTATTTGACCAGCTTCAGGGTGCCAAGGTATTTTCAAAGATAGATTTGAGGTCAGGCTACCATCAGCTGAAGATCAGGGCGGCTGACATTCCTAAGACAGCCTTTCGCTCCAGATATGGGCATTATGAGCTCTTGGTCATGTCCTTCGGGTTGACCAATGCCCCAGCAGCATTCATGGAGTTGATGAATCGGGTATTCAGGCCTTACTTAAATCTGTTCATGATAGTCTTTATAGATGACATCCTGGTGTACTCCCGCATCCAGGAAGAGCACGAACAACACCTTAGAGTGGTTCTTCAGACTCTGAAAGATAACCAGCTATATGCCAAATTTTCTAAATGTGAGTTCTGACTAAGTTCGGTAGCATTTCTGGGTCACATTGTATCAGTGGAAGGTATTCAGGTAGACCCAAAGAAGATTGAGGCGGTCCAGAATTGGCCTCGACCAGCTTCAGTGACTGAGATCCGGAGTTTCTTGGGATTAGCAGGTTACTACCGTCGTTTTGTAGAGGGGTTTTCTTCTATTGCCCCGATGACCAGGTTGACCCAGAAGGGTGTCCAGTTCCAGTGGTCAGAGGAGTGTGAGGCGAGCTTCAAGACAGCCTTGACCACTGCACCCGTGTTGATACTACCTACGGGTGCAGGGCCTTATACAGTTTATTGTGACGCATCCCGTACAGGGCTTGGAGTGGTATTGATGCACGATGGTAAGGTTATTGCGTATGCTTCGAGGCAGTTGAAAATACATGAGAATAATTATCTAGTTCATGATCTTGAGTTGGCAGCGGTGGTTCATGCCTTAAAGATCCGGAGGCATTATCTATATGGTGTGACATGTGAGGTGTACATTGATCAAAAAAGCCTACAGTACTTGATAAAGCAAAAGGAGTTGAATTTACGATAGTGGAGATGGATAGAGTTGCTGAAGGACTATGATGTTACTATCTTATATCACCCAGGTAAGGCCGATGTGGTGGCCGATGCATTGAGTAGAAAGTATGCCAGCATGGGTAGTCTTGCATACATTCCGGTCAGTCAGAGACCATTAGCTCTAGATGTCCAGGCCTTAGCCAACCGGTTCGTGAGATTAGACATTTCTGAGCCTAACAGGGTGTTAGCCTGCACGGTCGCTCGTTCTTCTTTATTAGAGCATATCCGTGAGAGGCAATTTGATGATCCTCATTTGCGTGAGTTGAGAGATACAATACAGCGGGGAGGTGCCACATAGGTAAATCTAGATGATGATGGAGTATTGAAATTGCCGGGTCGAGTTTGTGTGCCCAATGTTGAAGGGATTCAAGAGTTGATCTTAGCGGAGGCCCACAGTTCGCGGTATTCTATCCACCCAGGCACCGCGAAGATGTACCAGGACTTACGGCAACACTATTGGTGGCGCAGAATGAAGAAAGATATCGTTGCGTATATCGCTCGGTGTCTAAATTGTCAGCAGGTGAAATATGAGCACCAGAGACCTGGTGGCGTATTCTAGAGGATTGAAATTCCCGAGTGGAAATGGGAGCGGATCACTATGGACTTCGTTACTGGACTTCCTTTGACTCAGAGGAAATTTGATGCTATTTGGGTCATTGTTGATAGGCTGACCAAATCAGCACACTTTATTCCAGTATCTGTCTCCTACTCGTCGGAGAGGTTAGCAGAGGTTTAAATTAGGGAGATTGTTCGTCTCCACGGAGTGCCAGTATCTATTATCTCTGATCGGGGTATGCAGTTTACCTCGCGGTTCTGGAGAGCGGTCCAGCAGGAGTTAGGCACCCAAGTTCAGTTGAGTACGGCATTTCATCCTCAGACGGATGGCCAGTCCGAGAGGACTATTTAGATTCTAGAGGACATGCTTCGAGCCTGTGTTATTGATTTCGGAGGCTCGTGGGACCAGTTTCTGCCATTAGCAGAGTTCGCCTACAATAACAGTTACCAGTCTAGCATCCAGATGGCTCTATATGAGGCGTTGTATGGTAGGCGATGTCGATCACCAGTTGGATGGTTTGAACCGGGAGAGGCTCGGTTGTTGGGTATAGACTTAGTTCGGGAGGCCTTGGATAAGGTCAAGACTATTCAGGAGAGATTGCGTTCAGCTCAGTCCAGGCAGAAGACTTATGCGGATCGTAAGGTTCGAGATGTAGATTTCATGGTTGGTGAACGAGTATTGCTCCGGGTGTCGCCTATGAAGGGCGTGATGAGGTTCGGAAAGAAGGGCAAGCTCAGCCCTAGGTATATTGGTCCATTTGAGATTGTAGACAGAGTGGGAGGGGTGGCTTACAGATTAGCTTTGCCGCCTAGCTTATCAGTCGTGCATCCAGTTTTTTACGTATCTATGCTTCGGAGATACCACGGCGATCCCACACATGTGTTAGACTTCAGTACTGTCCAATTGGACAATGATCTATCCTACGAGGAGGAGCCGGTGGCTATTCTAGACCGGCAAGTTCGACAATTGAGGTCGAAGAGTTTTCCTTCTGTGTGAGTTCAATGGAGCGGTCAGCCTCCTCAGGCATCGACCTGGGAGTCCGAGTCTGACATGCGGAGCCGATATCCACATCTATTCCATGACTCAAGTACTTATTTCTTTTGTCCGTTCGAGGACGAACGGTTGTTTTAGAGGTGGAGAATGTAACGACCCAAAGGGTCATCACTTATATTTTTTAATTATTTCAAGCTTCTGAGGCCATGAAAACCTCATTCCATATTGCCTCGATATACGTGCACAATCCGAGCATGTAGCCGGAAAGATTTTTGTGATAGAAAATATGAATTCTATGAGAAATTTGGATAAAAATGATATTAATATTGATATGGTTGACTTCGGTCAACATTTTTGGTAAACGGATCCGGACCCGAGATTGGATGGTCCCGAGAGGTCCGTAGGAAAAATATGGGACTTGGACATGCGTCCGGAGTCGAATTCTGAGGCCGAGATCCCAAGTTATGAATTTTTCTATGAAATTATTTTTGATGTAATTGTTAAAAGGAAATGAATTAATTGACCTTGGTATCGGGCTCGTATTTTGGTTCCGACGCCCGGTACAAGTCTTAAATATTATATATGTGATTTCTGTAAAGTTTGGTGACATTCGGATGTCATTTGAGATGTTTTGGACCTTGAGTTCCAAGTTTGAAAGTTTTGAAAACCAAAAGTATGAAAATCATGAATTTGAGGCTTGATTTGATGAAAACGATGTGATATTGGCGATGTGATCGCACGAACAAGTTCATAATGTGTTTTTGAGGTTGTGTACATGTTTGGTTTGGAGCCCGGGGGCTCGAGTAAAGATTTGATAGGCCGTTGGATTAAATTCAGAATTTTTGCACGGCTGGTTTTTCACCCAGCTGTTGGCTTCGCAATTGCGAAACATTTCTCGCAATTGCGAAGGGGGCAGAACAAGGCAGGGCTCGCAAATGCGAACCCTGATCGCATATGCGAAGCCCCTCATGACCCAGCCTTGTTCGCAAATGCGAACAATTGTTCACAAATGCAAACATCCCCTTGTCCTGCCTATGTTCGCAAATGCGAACCATAGTTCGCAAATGCGAACCATAGTTCGCAAATGCGAACATTCCCAAATCCAGCCTTGTTCGCAAATGCGAACAATAGTTCGCAAATGCGAACAATGCCCTTTTCTGCCTGTGTTCGCAAATGCGAACATTAGTTCGCAAATGCGAACACTCCCCTTTCTTGCCAGTGTTCGCAAATGCGAACAAAAGTTCGCAAATGTTTCAAACTCCAGAAATTGGTCGGGGTTCGCAATTGCGAACCCTTGTTCGCAAATGCGAACACAGAGACCTGTAAAACACGATTTTCGGTTCATTTCTTCACTTTTTACAAAACAAAAACACCCATTTGCGATTCTTCACGGATTCCTTCTTCATCAAAACAATTGTAAGTCACTTTTTACTTAATTCTTTCAATTCCTAACATCATTAAACATGTTTTTCAATAGAAATCAAAGGTTTTCATGGTAGAATTTCTTGTTTTTGTTAGAATATAGGGTTTTTCATAAATTGGGAAATTGGACCTCAAATTGAGGTCCGATTTTGAAACAAATCATATACATGAACTCGTGGGGGATGGGTAACCGAATTTTGGTCCTAACCCCGAGTTCCGACCATGTGGGGCCGGGGTCAAAATTCACTATTCCGGGCAGAATGTTGTAAAAGTTGTAATTGGCCCTATGAATTAGTTTGTTGAGTAGTATTGATGATATTAAATCAATTGTGTATAGATAAGATTGGATTGGAGCCAAATTTGAAAGAAAAAGAAATTTCCACGGATTGAATCGTTCATAAACATTCGAGGTAAGTGTTTGTTCTATCCTAGCTTGAGGGAATAGGATTATGTGTTATGTGTTATGTGATCGAGTGCGGTGTATGGGCTGTGGTGACGAGCATCCATACACTGGCGTCTAGTATGACCGTGAGTCGTTGAAAATGCTTATTTTGAGATATATTTACAGATGAATTGTTGAACCTTTGTCAGGTTGTAGAATTGTTATTGTTCTCCCTTGTTGGGACTTGTTGTGAAGATAATTATCGATTGCCCTTGTTGGGACGGTTTATGAATTACTGTTTCTTTCTTTGCCCTTAACTGTGATTGTTATTTGGGTGAGGAAGAGTGATAATGCACGAAGGGTGATGCCGTGCCATGTTTTATTATTTATGCACGAAGTTTAATGCCGTGCCATGTTTATATTATTTATGCACGAAGGTTAATGTCGTGCCATGTTTTATTGATTATGCACGAAGGATCATGCCGTGCCCTGTTATTGAACCATGTACGAAGGATCATGCCGTACTATGGATGTGAGGATGAGAGTAAAAGCATCAAGGGTGATGCCGTGTACTTTATTGGCTTATTTGGTGAGGATGAGAGTAAAAGCACGAAGGGTGATGCCGTGCAACTGCTTGCTATTCCTTGACTTGATATTACTTGTGTTTCCATTATACTTTGTTTTCCTTGTGAATTTATTAACTGTTGTTAATTGTTGAATTCTTTGAGATATTCCTTATTGTGTTATTACCTGGTTATTTCTTGTTATTCTGTGGTATACATATATATTGAATTGCACAGGTTTATGTGGGTGTCCGGTCCTAGGCTTGTCACTACTTCGCCGGGATAGGCCAGGCACTTACCAGCACATGGGGTCGGTTGTGCTGATACTACACTTCTGTGCGTTTTTGCACAGGTCCAGGTTACGATCAGGAGCAGCAGCAGTAAATCGATTGCGTGGGAGTTGATCACATTTGAGACCGAGGTAGCTTGCAGACGTCCGCAGGCCCGGACGTCTCTCTCTTTACTTATGTTACTAGCCGTAGTCTCTTTGTTCCGAGACAAACAGAATTATGTTATATTTCTTTCAAACTTTTATGTGTAGTATTCAATAGTAGTTCGTGAGTTGGTGACTCCACGTCTTGGGTAGAGGATTTCAGTATGATTTTCATATTGTAATTAGTTATTCCTATTTCGATAAAGTATTCCGCATTTATTTAATTAAAATTGTGTTAAAAACAGGATAGTATGAATACAGTGGCTTGCCTAGCTACCATGAGTAGGCGCCTTCACGATCCCGATGTTTGGGGAAATTCCGGGTCGTGACAAGTTTGGTAGTTTAGTGTCTGATCTCATCTCAACGGTGATAGTCCCTTTCCCTGGCTCGACCATGTGGGTATCGCAGAGCTTTGCCTCATGTTTTCCTTCACTCTCTTCAGTCATGAAATCCTCATTATCTTTCTCTTGACGGTCCTTAACCTTTTGTGGTACGCATCCAACAAACACTGGCTCATTCAGCCATGGTGTCTTAATTGCCCCCATGCCACATAAGCTTGCTTAGGTGCACCAATTTCCCTTTCTAGTTCTAACTCAGTGATTTTACTCTTCTTTTCCCCTTTCTCTTGTTTCGGGGCCGCCTTAGGCTTCCTTTCCACATCAGCAATAGCAATTATGGCCTTAAATGCTGGATCGAATTCTTCGTCTTCACAAATCATCCCGATTATCGGCCCGTTATTGTGAGCAGGCAGCAGATTATTGGTCACATTTGGGACATCCTCATCCTTCAACACAATCTTCCCTTGCTCTATTAAATTCTCCACCGCTTGTTTCAAAGTCCAACAGTCATTAGTATGGTGGCCTTCTGCCTCTGAATGATATGCACATCTGACACCAGCTTTGTAGGAAGGCGATGCCGGGTTTTGTCTATTCTGAGGAACCGGCTGCAGTAAACCCATTTGGACAAGTTTCGGGAATAGATTAGAGTAAGATTCACCAATTGGGGTAAAGTTTGATTTCTTTGGTCGTTCCCAAGGACGGAAGTTATTCTGCGGAGGTCGAGGATTATAGTGGTTCTGGTGGGGAGGGTGATTTCTTGGAAATAGAGCTTGGTTTCATCTTCTTTCTCTCTTTATCAATTTTCTTTTACGCTCTTTTTTAGTGATGGTTGAATCTTATGTGGATTGCCTACGTATCATGTCCCCGCATGAATCAGACCGGGCGTAGTTCGGATAATAAGGAATGGAGTGAATAAACTAATATTTTTAAATTTTTTTTTTAATTCTTGAAAGAAACGCTTTAAAAGAAATAACATATTTATATTTTGCTTATTTTTGTTTTGCTTTTTTGATAGAAAGACTTATAAAAAAAAATTATTTGCTTTGGGATAAAAAAAAAATTTTGTTTGATTTTTTACTTATTGTCTCTTTTTCTAAGGAAGAAAATATTTTTTTCGATTTTTGTTTTTTTTAGAAAAGTACTTCAAAATGATGGAAACCCATATTTTTTTTAATTTTTATTGATTTTTCTTTTTTATTTCATGAAAAACAGTAGGAAGAACGAAACCGCTTTTTTTTTAATTTATTTATTTATTTTTTTTAGTTAAACTACTTTTACTATTTTTTTAAATTTTTCTTTGAATTTTCTAAGTAAAGATTATAAAGAAGGAACTAAACGAACGATCTTTGTTTTTTGGTTTTTTTTTTTTAAAAAAAATTAGGGTCGGAACCGATGAGGTTTTCCTACGTATCTCACATCCGGTGAGAATCAGACCCGCGTAGTTCGGAATAAAAGAACTAAATCTTTTTAAGAAAAGAAAACAAACTATTTTTAAACGGCATTTCTAAAACAAATTATTTTCAGAGAAACTAACCTATCTTTAATAAAATCAATTTTTTTTTTTTTTTTGCATTTTTCAAAAAATAATTTTCTAAGGAACTAAGAAAATTTATTTGGAATTTTGTTTTTTGCATTTTTCAAAAGGAAACATTTTAAAGAAACTAACTATTTAAAATTAACAAAATTTATTCGGAGTTTTTTTTTTCATTTTGGTTTAAAAATTATTTTCCAAGAAAAGCATCTCGTTTTCCATTCGATTGACATCTTCCACTTCTTACCCTCTTTTTTTTTAACAAACCGGTCGGCATGTAAGATCGAAACAAATAAATGCACACGGAAAGATGCAACAAGTTGGTCTTTTGTTTCAGGTACACCTGTCCTAGACAGGCCCAACCCCCTGTGTTGAGCCTCCTAAGTCAAATATGCACATGATGCAAATAAACGTTCCTATCGGGGATCTGGCATAAGGTTTTGTTATTCTAAGTCATCATCCTATTGGGAAAAGTGTCTAGACTGACTTTAACTCGAGCGGACAACTCGAGTCGAAGAGTGTCAGTGCACCGGTAGCATGGATTTCCGGCTTAATTGACAAAACTCTCCACCTAAACATGTGTGACTACAAATCCTTCACCGGGTTCCAAGCACCACAGCTATCTTGAGAAAAACGGGCTATGTCCATCAAATGCCCGATATTATATTTCAAAAGACTCAGAAGAGGAAAAATGGGCATCGGCATAATCTATATACAATTCACAAAATATCAAAGCGGTAAAAGCAACATTTAGCATATTAAATATAAACATGTAACAAAATCAGATAACAAATAAGCCAAATACAACAATTATTCAAAGGTCGAATTCTTAAACCCTGAACCACTGGCTCTGGGTCTGTTTCCCCAGCAGAGTTGCCAGAGCTGTCACACCTCCTTTTGGCGCGCTTACCCCGAAGGATATTGCATAAGGGAGTTTTTCCAATATAAGTGACAATATTCGAAATGAGATTATTTATTTATTTCAGAGTCGCCACTTGGAATAAATTATAGTGTCCCAAGTCACCGATTTATTTAAATCCCAAATCGAGGAAATTTTCGACTTTCCAAATGAAGTCCGCGAACCAAAAATTCTAAGTAAGGAATTCTGTTGACCCGAGGGAAGGTGTTAGGCACCCCCGGATCCCGTGGTTCTAGCACGATCGCTTAAATTATTGTAATGGCTAAATATCTGATTTTAAAACATGTTCAATACTATAATGCATTTTTAAATCAATTATCGCGTTTGGTTATTTTTAAGAAAAAGGGAACATTATTATTGAGGGGCCCCACAATTTTATTTCTTCTATTTAGCTAGGCTCGTAACATTTTTTATTTAAAAAGGATAATCCTAAAGTGACTATATTTTTTCTATTTAGTTTGTCTCTAAAAGAAAAGAAAACGTCCTAATTAATTACATGCATAAAAGGCTACTCTATATTAGTACAAAAGGTTTTCCCTCACAAGCCGACTAAATGACCAATTTATTCTTCAAATTATAGAGCTAACTACAATTTGATAAAACTAATAAAATGAAAAATAACAACAAATATTAATCAACAACTTGCTTTTCTATTTCATTTCAAAACTTCAACTTCCAATTCGAGCTTATATCAACACATGGTTTTTAGAATGTGTACCTGGTTTTGAAAGGAATGGAAGATGGAAAATCAACATGGCGGTGAAAATACAGCAACAACAACAGTAACAACCAGCAATAGCTTCAACACCTCAATCCAGAATATCCCAGCAATATGGAGAAAAACCAGTAAAAATAGAGAAGAAAAATATATTCCGAAATTTCTCTTTGCTTTCTCTCTCTAGCTTTGAACTCTCTTCAATTCTCAAAAGAAACTCTCCAAAAACTAAATTTTGTCCGTGTATATTTCGGTATCCAGAGTGTATATCGAGTGTATACTGCTCTCTTTTTTTCCTTATTTTTCTTCTCTTCCTATTGTTTCCTCTTTTGTTTCCACCCCTTTTTTCATAAATCCTATTTATAGGCAAGAATTTCGAAAATTTTCAGATTTTTTATTAAAAAAAATATTTTTTTAATTTAAAGAAAACCCACTAATCCATGTTTTCCTCTCCTTGTTTTCTTCCTTGATTTCCTTGCTCCCCACTACTTTATGTCATGTGATTATGATTATTTTTTGGCTAAAAAAAATCTGAAATTTTCTTCTTGGGCCAAGGGGTTTTGGGTTGGGTAAGGGTGATTAGGATTGGGCTTGTAACTTAATTTGCAAGATGGCCCAATACAATTTTTTTCTATTTTGTTCTTCTCCATTATTCAACTTCCTAATTAATAAAGCCCAAAATACTAAGATTAATTTATAAAAACTAAAAATTATCTTGAAATACTAATTAACTCATAATAATAATTATCACCCAAAATTAAACATTAATAAAAATAAAATTGCACGATTTGGACATTAAATGCTTAAAAAATGCAAAATACATATTTTTTATGACTTTTCATTTTCTGTAAAATAAACTTAATTGTAAACTTGAATTTTATATACATATGCAACATATTTTTTGTATATTTTATTTATTTAAACATGCAAATATGCATAGATAAAAATGCAATTAATACAAGAAAAATAACACAAAATTCACAACAATTGCAAGAAAACTAAAATTATTTTATTTTGAATCTTTGGGAGTATTTCTCTTATAGGGCAAAAATCACGTGCTCACAGCCATGTTTGCAGAAATAGCCATCTGGTTGAAATTGGCAAAAAGGGAAGGAATATGCCAGTTTGTTTTAAAAAAAAATTAAAAAATTAAAATTATATTTCTTTTGATATGGTGTCTGATATTCAAGTATGTAAATTCTTTTGGCAAAGTTTATTAATATGGTCAGTTTTTAAAACTTTGAAATCAAATTTGTTTTATTTTTTTTTTTAAAAAATTGAAAAAAGAGAGTATTTTATTGTTATTGACCTTTATTTAACGCGAACTACGCACGATCTGTTTTATGAGGGGTCATGATACATAGGCAATATCCATAAGATTCGACCACAATAAAAAAATGAAAAAAGATGAAATAAAAAAAATAAAAAAAACGCAAAAGTGAAAAATGTTGATAATAATAAGGACTCACTGAGCCCATTTCTAATATATTTTTTTTGAATTGTTGAGAAAATTGAGGTGGTTGGTTTGTGGTGAGCCGGAAACACAAGGTCCAAGAAAATATGATGGTGATCCAAGACAGTGACACCCAAAATGTCGCACAAGAGTCTTTTACCTGCACGTCATGATGCACATTTTGTGGGGATATATTGACTAAAGATAGAAATGTTAAAGCAGATAGTGGCCTTGGTAATATTGATGCAAACCGCAGTGGCCAAAATACCGTGCTTGGTAATTGGGAAGACTCCATTTCTTGGTCAATCAGAGTAGAGTTTTTGGTGATTTATTTTGTTGTCATTTATGTCGTCCAGATTATTTCAGGGTTGTTAATCATTGTCTTGTAACCAATACTCTTCTATCATTCTAGTTTGTCCAGTTTTCTGTTGGTCGTAGTGCCTCATTTTGTATTGTCTACGTTTGTTCCAAGGGTTGTACACCAGTTTATTGTGCTTATCTTGTTGTACCAATTCTTTCCTAGCCCGTCTAATGCGATTCTCCGTCTTCCATTATTTCTAGTCATTTTCCTTTGATTTAAGTCTTTCCTCTTTATAGTCCTTTTTCTGTCAACTCTAGTGACATGACATCTGCACATAATTTTGGCCTAATCTTAAAAGATAATCATGAAGTAATTCCAAGATGATCAGGGCATTTAAAGGAAATAAAAAACATTTGAGATTATTTGGAGCCCTAGTCATGTGAAACTGGGGCAAGTAAAAAGGAAACAATTAAAAGCAAGCTGGCCAAATTGACATGGGGTCGTTCATAACAATGAAAATGAGTGTGTTTCCCAATAGTGCTTCAAAGATATGACGAATGTTAATCGTGTTGCTTGCACTTGGCATGTTTTGAAGATTGGAATGACGAAGGCATTTTGTTCTGCTACCCAAACACTTTATCCTTCGTTAACCCTTTGAGACTTATGTATTTTTTTTCATACCCCTCATTCGGACTCAGTAGCAAAGGAACACATAGAAAAAGAAGAGAAAAGAAGAAAAGAAGAAAACAAGAAAAACAAAAGGAGAAAAGAAAGAAAAAAAACAAAAAAACAACAAAAAATAACAAAAAAAAGATAAAAAAGAAAAGCAAATGAATGAAGAGGTGAAATAGAACAACAAGGAATTGGGAACTACGTTTGACCTGATTCCTCAAAGAGGATACGTAGGCGCTTCACAGCTCGGTCATAGTGTAAATAATAACTAAAAAATCCCAAGCAAGAAACTAGGGCAAATAATTGTGTTTATTATAAATAAATCTGGGTCCGAAGGTTGTAAATTGTGAACCCAAAGATGAATTGTTTTGAGCCTTTAATACCCTTTCTTTCTAGCCCTATCCAAATCCCACATTACGGTCCAAAGAAAGACCTTCCGATCAGTCTTCAAAAGAGGCCACGTCAGGCGAGTGAGAGAGTCCTATCAGAACATAACACTCTGATTCTCAGCAGAAAAGAATCTGATTTCCAGCAGAAGAAATATAAGAGAGTCTTAGTGGTAACACCTTCAATCCCAGCTGAAATGTAATACAAATGAGAGAGTCTTATCGGTGAAAACCTTCACGGGCACCATAAGGCAATGAAAGCTGAGAGAAAAATCGAAATGAGAGAGGCTTGATAGTGAAAACCCTTCGGGCACTACAAATCGAATAAAGATTAAGAGTCAGATGGAAATCACCAGACAAAAATCTTGAAAGATGATTGACGACGGAGGATAGGCCATATGTGCATGTCATGACCATTAGAGTCGGTATCCGCGTTTGATAGGTTTTGTTTTATAATTTCTTTTGTTAGAAAGTCATCTTTTCTTTGTCTTCTATATTGGTTTCCTTTTATCTTTCTCCTTTCATCAAGATTCCCCAGTAGAGTCTGTTTGGTCAAAACAAGTTAGAAATGGCTTCAAAATATGCCATCAGCTTTCCAATTATGCAAGACAAAATCTGATTGGTACACCCAAGTGGTATAAGTCAGGAGGGAACAAGCGCAAGGCTGGTGTCAAAAAGGATATTTTCCAGCAAGAGGAAATTGACAAAGGGATGGATCAGTGTCAAGAAGGATATCTCCATAAAAAATGAAGGTTAATGACTTCAAGGCCAAGGCCAGTGAGACTCAAAGTTCGGGAAACGCCCGTTCCCTAGATATGCCACAAAAGAAGGGGGGATATTCCCAGTAGAAAAGGTATTTCCAGTGACAAGGATGAATGAAGAAAATGGTTCATCAGTCAAAACATGCAAGATCCTCAAGCAGGATCACTGTCATAAAATTTGGGTGGTCAGGATACTAGTGGAAAGCAATGGTGAAAGGCTTGTGAATAAAGAGTTATCAAGCAGGCCGGGGAGGCAAGAAAGGGAAGACTATCACCAGCAGGAATATCATCCCCAGCAAACAGCAAGTTTTGACAATGAAATGCAGAGCAGGGAAAAAGGAGGAGAACTGTCCCCAGCAGGAACATCACAACCAACCACCATGTTTTAAACTAACAAGTTTTCTTTGATTTGAAGCAGGAAAAGGAAATGACGTTGATGGCGGAAAGGCATGCCACAAGGAAGATTATCAAACAGGGGCAGAAAATTTTCCTTTCATTTGGAAAATTTTCTGGAAGACAGGTATCCATTTGGGGAAAAAGAAAGATAAACACTAGTTTTAAGGGAAGTGGCCCTTGAACGTGTATTATCCCCAGTAGTGTGGAAAGAAAGAAAATAACAAGTTTCAATAAAAAAAGTTGTATCCCTAGCGGACAGAACAAAAAGGATGAAACTTGGGTTCAGAAAAGCAAGAAGCCACTGTCATCCCCAGCATCTTTCAAAAGAATAAAATACCAATTTTGAAGGAATAAAATTCCCCCAGCAGTGTTATCCTCAACAGCGTTATCCCCAGCGGATAACATTTTGATCCTCAGTAGTATTGAGAGACAATAAAAGTTTTTTAAAAAAAAAAGAATAAGAAAAGAAAAGAAGAAGAAGGGGAAGGAAGGAGATTCCCCAGCAGTATTAACTCCAGTAGGTAAGTAAATCATTTCCCAGCAGTGTTATCCCCAGCATCCGAAGGAAGACGATACGAGTGTTGAGGAAAGTAGTTCCTAAAGTCAATTACCTATTTGAGGAAGATAACATAAGGTGTTAGGGGAAGGAGAAAATCATCCCCAGCAAGAAGTCACAACCGACCATCATTTTCAAAAGCTGACAATTGTTTTCTTTGTGTCTAATAGGAACAAAGCAGTGCAAAGTTTCTCCTAAGATAAAAATCTTAGTCTGACGAATCTTTCTCCTAAGACGTCAAAGTCTTAGTCTGATGAATCTTTCTCCTGAGATCACAATAATTTAGACCTAGTCCGAGGAATTATCTCCTAGCGTCAAAATCTTAGTCTGATGAATCTTTCTCCTAAGACGTCAAAGTATCAGTCTGATGAATCTTTCTCCTGAGATCACAACAATTTAGACCTAGTCCGAGGAATTATCTCCTAGCGTCAAAATCTTAGTCCGATGAATCTTTCTCCTAAGATATCAAAATCTCAGTCTGATGAATTTTTCTCCTGAGATCACAATAATTTAGACATAGTCTGAGGAATTATCTCTTAGCGTCAAAATCTTAATCTAATGAATCTTTCTCCTAAGATACCAAAATCTTAGTCAGATGAATTTTTCTCCTGAGATGGTAATTATTCAATCTTTAAATTTCAAGTTATAGCAATTAGGCGCCCACCTGTATAACGAGGGAATTCATTTTCATGTCTTAGAATTAGGCGCCCACCGGTATAACAAGGGAATACTTTTCATGTCATAGCAATTAGGTGCCCACCTGTATAACGAGGGAATACATTTTCATGTCTTAGCATTAGGCGCCCACCTGTATAACGAGCGAATACATTTCATGTCTTAGCAATTAGGCGCCCACCTGTATAACGAGGGAATACATTTTCATGTTTTAGCATTAAGCGCCCACCTGTATAACGAGGGAATACATTTCATGTCTTAGCAATTAGGCGCCCATCTGTATAACGAGGGAATACATTTTCATGTCTTAGAAATTAGGCGCCCACCTGTATAACGAGGGAATACATTTTCATGTCTTACCATTAAGCGCCCACCTGTATAACGAGGGAATACATTTCATGTCTTAGAAATTAGGTGCCCACCTGTATAACGAGGGAATACATTTTCATGTCTTAGTAATTAGGCGCCCACCTGTATAACAAGGGAATACATTTTCATGTCTTAGCGTTAGGCGCCCACCTGTATAATGAGGGAATACATTTCATGTCTTAGAAAATAGGCGCCCACCTGTATAACGAGGGAATACATTTCATGTCTTAGCAATTTGGCGCCCACCTGTATAACGAGGGAATACATTTTCATGTCTTAGCAATAAGGCGCCCACCTGTATAAAGAGGGAATATATTTTCATGTCTTAGAATTAGATGCCCACCTGTATAACAAGGGAATACTTTTCATGTCTTAGCAATTAGGCGCCCACCTGTATAACGAAGGAATACATTTTCATGTCTTAGCATTAGGCACCCACCTGTATAACGAGAGAATACATTTCATGTCTTAGCAATTAGGCTCCCACCTGTATAACGAGGGAATACATTTTCATGTCTTAGCATTAGGCGCACCTGTATAACGAGGGAATACATTTCATGTCTTAGCAATTAGGCGCCCACCTGTATAACGAGGGAATACATTTTCATGTCTTAACAATTAGGCGCCCACCTGTATAGCGGGGGAATACATTTTCATGTCTTAGCATTAGGCGCCCACCTGTATAATGAGGGAATACATTTCACGTCATAGCAATTAGGCGCCCACCTGTATAACGAGGGAATACAATTTCATGTCTTAGCAATTAGGAGCCCACCTGTATAACGAGGAAATATATTTTCATGTATTAGCGTTAGGCGCCCACCTGTATAATGAGGGAATACATTTCATGTCTTAGAAAATAGGCGCCCACCTGTATAACGAGGGAATACATTTCATGTCTTAGCAATTAGGCGCCCTCCTGTATAACGAGGGAATACATTTTCATGCCTTAGCAATTAGGCGCCCACTTGTATAACGAGGGAATATATTTTAATGTCTTAGCATTAGGCGCCCACCTATATAATGAGGGAATACATTTCATGTCTTAGCAATTAGGCGCCCACCTGTATAACGAGGGAATACATTTTTATGTCTTAGCATTAGGCGCCCACCTGAATAACGAGGGAATATATTTCATTTCTTAGCAATTAGCCGCCCACCTGTATAACGAGGGAATACATTTTCATGTCTTAGCGTTAGGCGCCTACCTGTATAACGAGGGAATACATTTCATGTCTTAGAAAATAGGCGCCCACCTATAGAACGAGGAAATACATTTCATGTCTTAGCATATAGGCGCCCACCTGTATAACAAGGGAATACTGTTCAAGTTCAACAATCAGGAGCCACCTGGAGAACAAGGGAATATATTTCAAGTTCGGCAATCAGGCGCCCACCTGGAGAATGAGGGAAGACAGTTCAAAGTTTTAACAACAACAACAACAACAACTACCCAGTATGTTCCCACAAAGTGGGGTCTGGGGAGGGTAATACGTACACAGGCCTTACCCCTACCCGAAAGGGTAGAGAGGCTGTTTCCGGCCGACCCTCGACTCATAAAAAGAGAGAGAAAATCAACAAACAAAACAAAACAAAACAAAACAAAACAATGTTAGTAAATCCGGGATAAATCAAATAAATAATTATCTAAACATAAAACCAAAAGTAGAATGACATGCAATAATACCAATCGGTTACTACCATAAGAGGCACAATACAATACATTAATTAACTATAGAGATCGCTACCAAACCCCACTCAGCCCCTAACAGAAGTACTAAGAATTCTAGAAGGCCCTACCCTACAACTCTAATACTAGACCTCCAAACTTTCCTATCAAGGGTCATGTCCTCGAAAATCCCCATTCTAGCCATATCCTGCCTAATCACCTCACCCCAATACCTCTTAGGCCTCCCTCTGCCTCGACTCGCGCCAACCACCGCCAGCCGCTCACAACTCCTCACCGGGGCGTCGGGGCTTCTCCTCCGCACATGCCCGAACCACCGAAGTCTCGCCTCTCGCATCTTCTCATCCACCGGGGCCACCCCCACCTTCTCCCGAATAACTTCGTTCCTAATCTTATCTAACTCTGGTGAGCCCGCACATCCACCTGAGCATCCTCATCTCCGCAACTCTCATTCTCCGGACATGAGAGTTCTTCACAGGCCAGCACTCCACCCCATACAACATGGCAGGTCTAACCACCGCTCTATAAAACTTCCCCTTGAGTTTCTGTGGAACTTTCTTGTCACACAAGACTCCCGATGCGAGCCTCCACTTCAACCACCCCGCTCCTATACGGTGAGTGACATCCCCGTCAATCTCTCCGTCCCCTCGAATCACTGATCCAAGATATCTGAAACTGTCCCTCTTGGCTATGACCTGAGATCCCAGCTTCACGTCCCAGCCTACTTCGCTCGACTCGGCGCTAAACTTGCACTCTAGATATTCTGTCTTAGACCTGCTTAGTTTAAAACCCTTAGACTCGAGGGTCCGTCTCCAGACCTCCAACCTCGCATTAACACCAGCCCTCGTCTCGTCTATCAAGACTATGTCGTCAGCAAAGAGCATACACCATGGCACATCCCCTCGAATATGGCGAGTTAGAGCATCCATTACCAAGGCAAATAAGAGAGGGCTTAACGCAGATCCTTGATGTAGCCCCATAACCACCGGAAAATGGTCCGAGTCGCCACCCACCGTCCTAACCCTAGTCTTGGCTCCATCATACATGTCTTTGATCACTCTGATGTAGGCTTCTGGCACGCTCTTCGCCTCCAAGCATCTCCACAGAACCTCTCTAGGGACCTTATCGTACGCCTTCTCCAAGTCGATAAACACCATATGCGGGTCCTTCCTCTTATCCCTGAACAGTTCCACCACCCTCCTCACAAGGTGGATAGCTTCTGTAGTAGAGCGTCCCGGCATGAAACCAAACTGGTTCACAGATATAGATGACATCTCCCTCACCCTCGCCTCGATCACCCTCTCCCAGACCTTCATGGTGTGACTTATTAATTTGATACCCCTATAGTTGTTGCAACACTGGATATCCCCTTTGTTTTTGTACAAGGGAACCACTGTACTCCATCTCCACTCCTCCGGCATCCTCTTGGTCCTAAAGATCACATTGAACAACCTGGACAACCACTCCACTCCCGACCTACCCATGCATTTCCAAAACTCCACCGGAATTTCGTCTGGCCCAGTCGCTCGACCCCTACTCATCCTACGCAACGCCCTCAAGACCTCCTCCTCCTTAATGCGCCTGCAGTGCCCGAGGTCTCTAGGACACTCTGAATGCCCCATCTCCCCTAGCTCTAAGACTCGATCCCCCTCTTCGTTAAGCAGGTCTCGAAAGTATTCCTGCCATCTCCGCTTGACTTGCGACTCCCCCGTCAGAACCCTACCATCCTCGTCCTTGATGCACCTAACTTGGTCTAGATCCCGCGCCTTCCTCTCCCTCACCTTAGCCAACCGAAATAACTTTCTGTCCCCGCCTTTCTCCCCCCAATTCCTCGTACATGCGCCCAAACGCTGCATTTTTAGCTTCCGTGACCGCCGGTTTCGCTTCCTTCCTCGCCACCTTATAGTTATCCACTTTGAAAATAAATCTCCATTCCTCTCTTCAGGCGGGCTCCTGACTTTAACATCAACTTTTAAAAATAAATCGCCATTCCTCTCTTCAGGCGGGCTCCTGACTTCAACATTAACTAAAGAAAACCCCAAGCACATCTCGCGCAGCCTCCCTAACCAAGTTTGCCGTCACTGACCACATTGCGTCCGCTTCCCCAGAGCTACTCCAAGCTCCCCCATCAACTAGCTTCCTCTCCAGCTCCTGGGCTTTCTCCTTAGTCAAAGTTCCCCATCTAATCCGCGGTCGGCCCCGAAAACCCCTCCTCTTCCTCTTCACCCAGAGACCTACATCCATCACTAGGAGTCTATGAAGAGTTGAAAGGGACTCTCCCGGAATAACCTTGCAATCCTTGCACAACCCTCTATCGCTCCTTCTGAGGAGGAGGTAATCAATCCGAGTCCTCGCCGTGGAACTTTTGAAAGTAACCAAATGCTCCTCCCTCTTCTGAAATGACGAGTTCGCGATCAAAAGCTCCGAAGCCCTAGCGAAATCAAGCAGCGAAGTGCCCCCTCCGTTCCTAATCCCAAAGCCAAAGCCGCCATGCACCTCACCGTAACCACCCGCCTCCGCCCCAATATGACCATTAAAGTCCCCTCCAATAACTAACTTCTCAGATTGGGGAATACTACTTACCAACTCATCCAAGCCCTCCCAAAAATGCCTTTTAACCTCCTCAGCTAGGCCTGCATGCGGCGCGTAAGCGCTAATGACATTGAGAACACTACCGCCAATAACCGGTTTAATAGACATTAACCTATCATCCACTCGCCTAACCTCAACCACGGACTCCCTAAGATTCCTATCTACCAAGATACCTACTCCATTCTTACCCCTCTCAACCCCGAAGTACCACAACTTAAACTCATCTGCATCCCTCGCCTTCGTCCCTTTCCACCTAGTTTCCTGCACACATGCTATGTTGACCCTCCTCTTCTGGAGAATCTTTGCCAACTCAATGGACTTACCCGTTAGTGTGCCTACGTTCCACGACCCGATCCTCAATCTCTGAGCGTCCTTTAACCTCTCCCCACCCAAACCTCCCGCCCTACCCACAGGACCGCTCCCTGCCCCCCTGCTCACCTCCACCCCCACCCCCGAGGACATGACCTTACAGTACCATCCTCCGCCGCGGCCACTATCCCTCCAACAGACTACGGTAAAAGAGACGAACTTTAATAGAATTACGCAAAAGGATGCTTGCTAGCTAACGATAGAGTAAACCACACACAAGATGCTAGTTAAAATACGTAAAAGGACGTACAGAATAAACAAGAGATCGGGAGGTACCAACTTCCGGTGGAAAAACCTGAAAGTAAGCTTTGATGCGCCCGGGTCAACTGCCGCCAAACCTACTCGTTTTGGCCGATGTAGCTTTGCTCCTCGCTTCCAAATGCCAAAAGCTCGCCTCGTCCGCCGCCTCTAGTACCTGCAAATCACACTCAAAAAAGGGGAAAGGGGTGGGGGGACAAGAGAGAGAGTCGGAAGAGAGAGAGAAGTGGGTGGACTTACGGGGGAAGTCGCTGGAGATGGGTGTCTCCGGCAGTAGCAGCGTCGCCGGCAGGGGCGTTAGGTGCAGACGCTGGGGTGGGTGGGGGTAGGGGAGCTGACCCTAAGAAGAAAGTGTAGAGAGAGAGGCGAGAGATAAAGAGATAAAGAAAACTGACCGCCGGAGGTGACGTTGTCGCCGGAGGAGGAAGGTGCCGCCAGAAAAGGGGGTGGGGGGAAAGGAATCTGACCGTTGGGGGAAGGATGCAAATGAAATCAAAGAAAGAAAAGAACAGTTCCGCCGTCGCCTGAAGAACGATGGACTCAACAGTTCAAAGTTTTAATGGAAGGCAATTCAGGTTTCAAAAGAAGATAGAACAAATTTCAAGGGAAAGCAGCAAGGTTTAAAGAAGGACAGTTCGAATATTGGCAATCACGTGCCTATCTGGAGATAAGGGAATTCACTTCAGAGTGCAATGCAAGTTAGCAACGAAGAAAGCTCGCGACGAGAATTCGAGTCAATAGTCCGAGATGATCAACAAAAGTTAGTCACAATGAAAAAAAAAGGAAAGGAGTTAATCCAAGTGGATAAGTTGATGAAAGATGTGGTGTGCTCAAGACATGGCCTAGGTCACAAGCACTGCATACCTGGTCATGATCCGAAAAGCTGAAGAATGATGAACTAGCACCTGTAACTAGCAAGCATCAATGTTCAAATTCAGAGTCTGCATGAAGCACCAACCAATGCTCAAGATTAAGCTTCATAAGACTTATAGATAGGAATCTTGTAACTAGTAGATGATAGGCTTAGTTAGCCTTTTTCATGTTTTGATTTTTGATGTAATAGCAACACCACAGACCGGAAGCTCGATGGAATGGAATCTCGGCAGAACGACACCTCGACTGGCTCTCAATCTCAGCATACTCCATATTCTCACTCACTTTCTAACTACACGTGGCCTGATTCCTTTATAGCCAAGGATATGTAGGCAGCTCAGATACAAGGGCTCGGTCACATCCTCTTCTCTTTAGTTTAATCTCTCTGAATAAGGGTCGGGTCAAACCACTTGTCAAGTCGTTCTTTGTTAGAGAACTCTTTGTGTTTTCAGTCAAAGAGGGGCAGCTGTAGACGCGTGATTTTTGACCCTCCCCGAATTTTTCACAGTTTAGCGTAAAATATTTAGTTTAGGCCTAATATAGCTATCTTAGCTAATTTTGACTCTTTTACTTTATTTTTACCTTAAAATAAAAAATAACAAAAAATATAGTTTTATTAATATTTTGTTGTCATTTTAAACATGAAAAATACAAAAAATAATACTTTATATTTTTATTTTTATATAAAAAATGAAAATTAAAAAAAAATAGTTTCATTAATATTTTTTAGTTACTTTAATTTTGAAAAAATATAAAAATAGTATTGTTTTAACTGTCGGTCCTATTTTAATAGTTATTTTGCTTACATAGGGTTGATCAAATAAAATCGTGTTCCTATTCTCGGTTCCGGGCATAGAATAATATTCGGGTTCAAACTACCTGGTTTAAACATAATTTTTGGACCTAGTCCATAACTATCCAAACATATTTCTACCTACCCCAACCGCTCCTTACCTACCCCAACTACTCCCTACCTACCCCAACATCTTTCCTCCCTACCCAACCATTCCCCACCTACCCCAATCACACATTATTAAAAAGGGAGGAGAGAAAGCAATCTGAAAATGGAGGGAAAAATAGGGGAGGTCGAGATATAGGTGAGAAAAAAAAATCTGGAAGAGAAACGAGAGGAGAGGTCTGTATACACTCTGTATACGCTGAATATACAGTAGATATACACTAAAAAAGAAGAAAAACTTCATACCTCCCCATTCTGCAATGAAAGTTAAAAGGGGGTGAGAGAGAGTGATCTGGGGATGTTTTAGAGAGAGCACATGAAAAAAACGGGGCCTGGGAGATAAGGTATACACTGGATATACATTCCATACATACAGGATATACAGGGGCAGTGATGGGCGGTCCTCTTAACGGTTCTAAGTTTTCTCTATTCTAAAAAAATTAGTCCCCCTCCTCTCCTAGTACCCAGTAAAAATAGTCCAAAATTAACTCGAAAAATAGTCGAAAACAACCTCGAAATCAACCGATGTTCAGCGGTTCCGAGGTAGAAGTTCGACGAGGTTCCGTCAAAGTTCGTTGAGTTATTACTTTTTTAAGCCGCTGGAATAATTCGTGTGACATAGATGAATTTTATAATCCATGTGACCCAGGTAATTTTATTGAGCTTGTAATTGCTTCTCTTAATTTTGGTGGAAAAAAGACTTGCAAGCTTAATATGATTTTCTTGTTTAAGCATCAAGGATTCTGTTGTTACTTATTTAATTAAGACATGGGATTTCTATTTAATTTGCACTACTTTATTGGTTTAATTTATTGAGTACTTTTTACTTGTTTCAGTTGGTTTTTGTTATGTTTGGTATATCATTTCTTAGATTATATTCTAATATTTAGTTACTTATGATTATCTATTAAGCATAGATAGTGAATGAGGATAATGTTTTGGTCATCTTTTTAAGTATAAAGGTTTGACAACTTGATTAAGTAGTTGATATACGGAAGTGGGATTCCAACTTTTGTTTGCTAATATGGCGTTGTGCCTTGGATACTGCGGTTGGATGCTTGATTAGCAAGTGAGTTAAATTAAAATTCAAGGTGTGCCACGCCAAATAAAATGATAATTGCGGGGCCCTCATAAATATATATTAAAAATCCTTAGACTGCGGGATGGGCCGTTTAGTGAATTTTACGGCTTCCCCCCAAATAATAACGTGCTAGTCCCTTTAGGCATGTATTAATAATTTTACCTTCTTAAACTCGGGTGCACATTACTCGACCCAAATCCAAATCTCAATGGAGTCGAAATATGTCACTAACCACGGGTATATTGATGTGACGTGGTTCGAGATGTATTTTAACAACGTTGTAATTCTCATTAAAATAATATTAAAAGTGGTTAAAAGTTAAAATTTACACATAAGTTAAAGCATGTTATAAAATCAGATAAATAAGCCAAAATATGATAGTTGAGCGACCGTGCTAGAACCACGGCACTCGGGAATGCATAACACCTTCTCCCGGGTTAACATAATTCCTTATCCGGATTTTTGGTACGCAGACTGATAAATAGAGTCAAACCTTTCCTCGATTCGGGATTCAACCGGTGACTTGGGACACCATAAATCTCCCAAGTGGCGACTCTGAATCTCTTAATAAACGAATTCCGTTTCGATTTTCCTTTAATTGGAAAAACACTATTTCCCTCGCGCCCTCGCAGGCATGCAGAAAAAGGAGGTGTGACATATACCACAAAATAACAGGATTATCGAATAACACAACTAACAAAGGAGGTATCATGCTGGGGGAACACAATCAGCAACACATAATAAATCAGTAAAGAGAATCAGAGTGTAATAAAACAGCTATCACCAAAACAAGAAATTTAAATGGTTGCACGGCATCACCCTTCGTGCTTTTACTCTCATCCTCACCAAATAATCAAATAAAAGTGCACGACATCACCCTTCGTGCTTTTACTCTCATCCTCGCCAAATAATCAAATAAAAGTGCACGGCATCACCCTTCGTTCTTTTACTCTCATCCTCATCTATGGCACGACATGATCCTTCGTGCATGGTTTAAATAACAACGGTACGGTACGTTCCTTCGTGCATAATCAGTAAAACAAGGCACGACATGATCCTTTGTGCATAATCAGTAAAACAACGCACGAAATGATCCTTCGTGTGAACATAAGTAAAAATGGCACGGCATCACCCTTCGTGCATTATCACTCTTCCTCACCCAAATAACAATCACAGTTAAGGGCAAAAGAATGAAACAAATAATATGAGCTGTCCCGGCAATGGAAACAATAATCATCACAGTAAAGTCCCGGCAAGGGAAACAATAATCAACTTTACAACCCGGTAAGGGTTCAAGAATATGACTTAAAAACATCCCACATTAACTCACAATATATATCAACAAATGACTCACGGTCATGCTAGACGCCAGTGTATAGATGCTCGTCACCACAACCTATACACCGCACTCGATCACATAGCAATTAGCACAATCAATCATATTCCCTCAAGCTAGGATATATCAAATACTTACCTCAAACCTTGAAGTCCAATTAACCTTCTACTATCGCTTTACCTCGAACTTCAACCTTCTACTTGCTCGAATAAATGATTTGGAGTGATATTGCTCTTGGAGAATCGTGTGTGGTGTGTTGGGTTTTGAAAAAATGGTGAAAAGGGATTTAAAATTTGTTTAAGTATCAGATTGCACAGCCACAGATATGGGAATTGGAAACATTTGTTTGCAATTACGAACATAGAAGGTCCTGACTGCGGAACTCGCATTTGCGAGAATCTGTTCGCATTTGCAAACTAAGCTCAAAACTGTGGTACTCGCATTTGCGACACTTTGATCGCATTTACGAACCTAAGACGTTTAGGGGCTGCTTCGTATTTGCAAGCTGTTGTTTGCATTTGTGAACCAAGAACATTCCTGGGCCTTCTTCGCATTTGCGAAGCATTGTTCGCTTTTGCAAACTAAGGCTATTTCTGGGGGCTCTCGCAATTGCGAAGATATCAGATGGGGAAAAATACGTTTTTTAAAATCTGCTCTAACGGCCTATCAAATCTTCACCCGAGCCCTCGGGCTCCAAACCAAACATGCACACAACCTCAAAAATATTCTGCGAACTTGCTCGCGTGATTAAATCGCCAATACAACATCGTTTTCATAGAATCAAGCCTCAAATTCATGATTTCTTCTTTTAAACTTCATAAACTTTCAAATTTGGAACTCATGGTTCAAAACACATCAAACGACGTTCAAATGCCATCAAACTTTGCAGGAAGTATTTAAATAATATTTAAGACTTGTACCGGGCATCGGAACCAAAATACTAGCCCGATACCATGGTCTTTTAATTCATTTTCATTTAATAATTTCAACAAAAACAATTTAACAGAAAAATTCATATCTTGGGCTCTAGGCCTCAGAATTCGACTCCGGAAGCATGCCCGAGTCCCATATTTTCCTACGGACCTTCCAAGACCGTCCGATCTCGGGTCCGGGTCTGTTTACATAAAATGTTGACCAAAGTAAACTATATCAATATTAATATAAAATTTATTCAAATTTTCCAAAGAATTCACATATTCTAACACAAATTTTTCCGGCTACATGCCCGGACTATGCACGTAAATTGAGGCAATATAAAATGAGGTTTGCAAGGCCTTGGAAGGGCGGAACAGTTGAGGAAACAGGTGATGACCCTTTGGGTCGTCACATCCTCCACCTCTTAAGCAACCGTTCGTCCTCGAACGGACAAGAGAAGGAAGTTCCTGAGTCAGGGAACAAATATGAGTAACGGCTCCGCATATCAGACTCGGACTCCCTGGTCGATGCCTCAGGAGGCTGACCTCTCCACTGAACACGCACAGAAGGAAAGCTCTTCGACCTCAACTGTCGAACCTGCCGATCTTGAATGGCCACCGGCTCCTCCTCGTAAGATAGATCATTGTCCAATTGGACAGTATTGAAGTCTAACACATGTGTAGGATCGTCGTGGTACCTCCAAAGCATAGATACATGAAAAACAGGATGTACGGCTGATAAGCTAGGTGGTAGTGCTAGCCTGTAAGCCACCTCTCCCACTTGGTCCAGAATCTCAAATGGACCAATATACCTAGGACTGAGCTTGCCCTTCTTTCCGAACCTCATCACGCCCTTCATAGGCGATACCCGGAGGCCGGAGCAATACTCGCTCACCAACCATGAAATCCACATCTCTGACCTTACGATCCGCATAAATCTTCTGTCTGAACTGAGCTAAACGCAATCTCTCCTGGATAGTCTTGACCTTGTCTAAGGCCTCCTGAACTAAGTCTGTACCCAGCAACCAAGCCTTTTCCGGCTCAAACCATTCGACTGGAAACCGACATCGCCTACCATACAACGCGTCATACAGAGCCATCTTAATGCTAGACTGGTAGCTATTGTTGTAGGCGAACTCTACTAATGGCAGAAACTTATCCCACAAGCCTCCAAAATCAATGACACACGCTCGGAGCATGTCCTCTATGATCTGAATAGTCCTCTCGCCTGACCATCCATCTAAGGATGGAAAGCTGTACTCAACTGAACCTGGGTGCCTAACTCTTGCTGGACCGCTCTCCAGAAACGCGAGGTAAACTGCGTACCCCGATCTGAGATAATAGACACCGGCACCCCATGGAGGCGAATAATCTCCCTAATGTAAATCTCTGCTAGCTTCTCCGATGAGTAAGAGACAGATACTGGAATGAAGTGTGCTGACTTGGTCAACCTATCAACAATGACCCAAATAGCATCAAATCTCCTCCGAGTCAAAGGAAGTCTAGTAATGAAGTCCATTGTAATCCGCTCCCATTTCCACTCAGGGATTTCAATTCTCTGAAATACACCACCAGGCCTCTTGTACTCGTATTTCACCTGCTGACAGTTTAGATACTGAGCGACATACGCAACGATGTCCTTCTTTATCCTACGCCATCAATAGTGCTGCCATAAGTCTTGATACATCTTCGTGGCACCCGGGTGAATAGAATACCGTGAACTGTGGGCCTCCGCTAGGATCAACCCTCGAATCCCCTCAACATTGGGCATACAAACTCGCCCCTGCAATCTCAATACTCCATCATCAGCTAGAGTTACCTTCGTGGCACCTCCCCGCTATACAGTATCCCTCAGGTAACGCAAATGAGGATCATCAAACTTTCTCTCACGGATACGCTCTAATAGAGAAGAACGAGCGACCGTGCAGGCTAACACCCTACTACGCTCAGAAATGTCTAGTCTCACGAACCAATTGGCTAAGGCCTGGACATCTAGAGCAAGTGGTCTCTGACTGACTGGAATATAAGCGAGACTACCCATGCTAGCAGACTTTCTACTCAACGCATCAGCCACCACATTGGCCTTACCAGGGTGATATAAGATAGTAACATCATAGTCCTTCAACAACTCTAACCATCTCCTCTGTCGCACATTCAACTCCTTTTGCTTGAATAAATACTGTAGGCTTTTGTGATCCTTGTACACCTCGCACGCCACACCACATAGATAATGCCTCCAGATTTTTAAGGCATGAACTACTCTGCCAGCTCAAGATCATGAACCAGATAATTCTTCACATGGATTTTCAACTGTCTCGAAGCATAAGCAATAACCTTGCCATCCTGCATCAATACTGCTCCTAGCCCAGTACGGGATGCATCACAGTAAATTGTGTAAGGCCTTTAACCCGTAGGTAATATCAACACTGGTGCTGTAGTCAAAGCTGCCTTGAGCTTCTAAAAGCTCGCCTCACACTCATCTGACCACTTGAACTGGGCACCCTTCTGGGTCAACCCGGTCATCGGAGCTGCAATAGAAAAGAATCCCTCTGCAAATCGACGGTAGTAGTATGCTAACCCCAAGAAACTTCGGATCTCGGTCACTGAAGCTAGTCGAGGCCAATTCTTGACTGCCTCAATCTTCTTTGGTTCCACCTGAATACCCTCTACTGATACGATATGACCCAGAAATGCCACCGATCTCAACTAGAACTCGTATTTTGAAAACTTGGCATATAGCTGATAATCCTTCAGAGTCTGAAGAACCACTCTGAGGTGCTGCTCATGCTCTTCCTGGCTGCGGGAGTATACCAGGATATCATCTATGAAGACTATCACGAACATATCTAGATAAGGCCTGAACACCCGATTCATCAACTCCATAAATGATGTTGGAGCATTAGTCAACCCGAAAGACATGACTAAGAATTCATAGTGCCCGTACCTAGTGCGAAAGGCTGTCTTAGGAATGTCAGCAGCCCTAATCTTCAGCTGATGGTGGCCCGACCTCAAGTCTATCTTCGAGAAAACCCTCCCTCCTTGGAGCTGGTCAAACAAATCATCAATCCTCGGCAGTGGATACTTGTTCTTTATCGTCACTTTGTTTAATTGCCGATAATTAATACACATCCGCATTGATCCACCCTTCTTCTTCACAAATAACACAGGTGCACCTCAGGGAGAAACACTGGGCCTGATAAAGCCCTTTTCTAGAAGGTTTTGCAACTGTTCTTTTAACTCATTTAACTCCAGTGGGGCCATGCGATAGGGTGGAATAGAGATGGGCTGGGTGCCCGGTGCCAGATCAATGCAGAAATCAATATTCCTATCGGGTGGCATGCACGGCAGGTCTGAAGGGAAAACCTCGGGAAACTCCCGTACAATAGGAACTGAATCAATAGAAGGAATTTCCGTGATGGAATCACGAACATATGCCAAATAAGCTAGACACCCCTTCTCGACCATGCGTCGAGCCTTAACATATAAAATAACATTGCGAACGGAGTGGCCTAGGGTCCCTCTCCACTCTAGTCGGGGTGATTATGGCAATGCCAAGGTCACTGTCTTGGCATGATAGTCTAAGATACATGATACGGGGACAACCAATCCATCCCTAATATGACATCGAAATCCACCATGTCTAATTGCAATAAATCAACACGGGTCTCAAGACCCCCGAATATAACCACGCACGAACGATGCACCCGGTCGACTACTATAGAGTCACCTACTGGTGTAGACACATAATCTGGAATATCCAGGGCATAGCTAGGCATGGCCAGGTATGGTGCAAAGTAGGAAGACACATATGAATATGTAGACCCAGGGTCAACTAATACTGAAGCACCTTTATCACAAACCAGAATGGTACCTGTAATCACCGCATCTGATGCCTCTACCTCTGGCCTGGCTGGTAAAGCATAAAATCAGGGATCAGCACCTCCCCTCTGAGCTACATCTCTGGGACGGTCATCTACTGGCTGACCTCTACCTCTGGCGGGATGGTCTCCACCTCTACGGTCTCGGCCTTCACCTCTACGATCTCTACCCCCGCCCTTGGCTGGCTGGGCAAGTTATGGGTCAGATGGGGCCCGAATTATGGGGCGAGGACCCCACTGCTGAGTGTTGCCCACTGCTCAAGGAAAAAACCTGACAAGATGACCTGGGTCACCACAACAGTAACAACATTTTGGCTGCTGGGACTGCTGGCCCTGACGACCTGAATGGCCCCCACGAACACTTTGAAGGGGCTGAGCACCGATGGGAGGCTGATCTAAATACTTCTCACGAACCCCACGATCACTTGGACCACCCTGTGAAGCCTGGAGGGCTGTCTGAAAATGCTTGGAAGACTGGCCCCTATCATAAGAATCCTTGCCTCCAGAAGAAGTACCACTAAATCGGCTGGAATGACAAGGCCTCTTGTCTGAAGGATAACCACCTCCCCGAGCAAGAGCCATCTCAACCATACGAGCTGCATTAGCTGCCTCCTGAAAAGATATGTCACTCCCAACTCGCACAGCCATCTGAAGTCTAATCGGATGATTTAGCCCATCTATAAACCTGCGAACCCTCTCCCGATCCGTGGGGAGTATCACAACCGCATGACGCGCCAGATCAACAAACCTCATCTCATACTGGATAACAGTCACAGAACCCTGCTGGAGGCACTCAAACTCCGCAAACTGGTCCATGTTAAAGCCGAGGACCCTGCTGGTCGAGTCAAACAGAAATCGCTCCACTAAGTCTTGGCGGATACTGATAGCCTGAATGTGCAGAAATCAACCCCATTGGATTCCACTCTTCCCATAGTCTTGAGAATCACATGGCAACTGAATAAGAAGTCCTGGGGATCCTCTGATGTGGCACTACTAAAAGTAGTGGTAAAAAACTTGGAGAACCGATCAAGTCTCCATAAAGCATCAGAGCTCATGGCCGCTCCATCTCTGGCCTGAGCTATAGTGCTTGACTGAGTGGCCACTGCTGGCTGAACTACTGGTGCCTGAGGCTGGGGAGCTACCTGCTCCGGAGTACGTACACCAGGAGTCTGGACCCCTCCTCCAGCCTGCAAAGTGGCTGGTGCAACTGGTAATAAGCCTGCTCTGGCGACACTGTCCATAACACCCGTTATTCTAACCAGAGCCTCCTGAAGATCCCGGGTAAATAAGACCTCCCCTGGGACTTGAGTTGGGCCTACTGGAGCTGCTGGTGCTGGAACCTCCTCACCAACCTCAACATGAGGCTCCACTTCTGGAATCGCTGCCTGGGGCTGAGCTCTGCCCCTACCACGACCTCCGACATGGCCTCGGCCCCTGCCCCTCGCGGGAGCTGCCTGGGGCTCAGGCT
>JASVEL010010260.1:0-86970 GCA_032618575.1 Nicotiana noctiflora
AAATATATCTAAAAAATAAAAAAAATAAAAAACTACCATATATATATATATTTATAAATTGTTAACTTTAATTACATTAATAAATATAGATGGTTAACTATAATAAAACTATATAAAAATGAATATAAATATATAATAAAATAACTACCCATTCAAATTGGGTGAGAGCAGTTTCAAGTTGGAGTTTTAGATTATTTTAAAATCAAAACGCAAAAAATAATCTATAAAAACAGAAAAAAAAGAAAAGAAAAACTACTCATTCAAATGGGGAAGTAGTTTCAAGTTGGATTTTTAAAATAAAAATAGTTATCTTATAATTAACTACAATAAAAAAAAACAAAAATATAAATATATATAAAAAATAACTACACGTTCAAATTAGGTGGGAGTAGTTTCAAGTTGTAGTTTTTAAATTTTAAAATAAAAAAACAAAATAAGAAAAGAGAAGAAAATATACTCATTCAAATCGGGGAGTAGTTTCAAATTGGAGTTTTAAAATAATTTTAATATAAAAAAAATTAAAAAAAATTATAAATTACCAATTCAAATTGGGGAGTAGTTTTAAGTTGGAGTTTTAAAATTATTTAATAAAACAAAATAAAGAAATAAAAAAAACTTCAGAGATTTTTTTTAAATAACGTATTATGCTAATGAAACTTTCTATTAATAATGTAATAATATTAAATATTGGAAGATATAATAAAGAAAAAATACATAATAAAAAAAATATTGCGCTGCCTGTATAAGTCCCATTAGTTTAATATAGATTTTATTCATTAAAATTTAGGTAATATTATTAAGAACAACAAAATAAACTTTAAAATAAAAAAAATTTCAATAGTAATAAATTATATATCTTCTCATATATTACAAAAAGAAAGCGAATACTAAATATTATTTAATATAATAAAGAAAAATAGAACAAAAAAGTTATTCACTCACTACATAAGTACCTTTGATTTAATAAGATTTCATTATTGAGTATATTGTATTGACAAACAAGATTGACAATTATATTTTATTAAAGCAATACGATCTAATATGATCAAACAAGTCTAATCATAATTTAACTAAATTAATTTTTTTAAGGGTACGACTATGTATGAAATAATACCTAAACCTAAATATAGATTAAACCGATAATAAATTAATTTGATCAAGTTCGGAATGCACAAAGACCATAACGGGTCTTCTTGGTCCGAATTTTACCTTTCACCCGGGCATACGTCGAGAAGAGAAAAAGAAAAGAAAAGAGAAGGAGAGAAAGAAAAAGAAATAAAGAGAGAGAGAGAGAGAGGAAGAGACAGAAAATAAGAAAAGAAAAAGGAAAAATAGGTCGTCAGTGCTTGTGCTTTGTCCCGAAGAGTATCGGATAACGTTGCAACCCTTGTGCTCCTGGGTCGCCCGGTCTTCATTGCTGCCGCCTCGTTCCTCTGTATTGACTTTTGTTTCAGGTATTTTAGCTTCATAGTTTAGGGCTTTGTTATTTGTGTCAAAGTTACCTTCTTTATTCGATTTTATATATCTTTTTCATGTTGTGATTAATCTAATTAACCTTCAACCCTATATTATTCCACTGGATTTCTGTTCTCCTTTACTTATTAAACTGCATCAATCATGCCTCTCCTCGCGAGAATTGCACATTGTCCTACTATCACTGTCTTTCGTATTTTGGGCTTTCATTATTTGGTATATTTTTTAGATATAAATTTTATGCTCTGTTATGTACATAACCAGTTATCAGTTTGTTTATCCAACACACTTAACTGGGTATGCTCATTTCTTATTAGTGATATCTATCTGTCTGTCTGTCTGTCTCTCAATATATATATATATATATATATATATATATATATATATATATATATATATATATATTCATAGTCTTGTAAATTTTATGTATCATCATCTCTTTCTGTTATTGCTTTCCAATTATTTCACTTGCCCGATTGCCTTCACGGGGGTGGGGGTGGGGGTGGGGGTGGGGGTGGGGCAGCGACAAGGACAGTTGGAGATAGGGGAGTGAGGATTGTATGGTTCTCTGAAGTACCCTTTGCAGTAATCTCAATCTTAGTCTATTTGATCATAGAAGTGGACTTGACCTGCTTTCCTTGGGTACCTATACATTAAGAGGTGACTCGGCAACTGAAAGGTGTCTCAATTGTTTCCTTAATTGAATAGGCTTTCAGATGAGCTTTTGCTCTTTATGAAGCTTGTTTGTTTATAATTTATTACCTGTTCTGTCTACATGCCTTTAATGAACGAATTTACCTCATCTGCGTATCATTGCACTTCATTGTCATTCAATTTCCCTATTTTACCTATAGGATGTGTGAAAACAAGGAAAAGTTGTCTGTAGAATCATCAACTTCAAGCTTCCTTTTGATATTTCATCAAAAATTGATTTTTCTTGGCTACAATGCTTTCAAAGTAAAACATCCTTGCATTAACATTCTTGGGTACCATCGCACCAGGATGACCTAAGAACATATTTATCCAGCACTATGACATTCTCTAATATTTGGTGTTTGGTGCTAAATTTTTTGTTTTAATGTTTTTGTTAGAAGCTCTCAACTGACTACTCCTAGGGAGGCTCATTGATCAAAATTGAGCTAGCATCATTATGCTCTAGTGGTAATTACTGTGGCTTACTTTGACAATGGTGGCTGATCAGTGGAAGAAACGTCTACGTGCTGCCAGCACTGTTGACTATTCTCAGGAACCCCATGGATTGAAGAAGAAGAAGAAGAAGCAGGGATTAGCAAGATATAGTTTGAAGTTAAGATCCAATGTTTCTCTGGTCTGGGATGACAAAAAAAGGTGTGTTCTTGCCAAGAAGGAGCAAATTGGCATTTCATGGAGAGACTTGACTCCCTTTTTGGATTCTCTCTCCCACAATCATAGTATACTGGCTGATGTTTTTACTCTTCCTCACGAAATTTTTGAATTCGAAAATTTAAGTAAGGTCCTCTCGCACAAGGTAATTGTCTATGAAGTTGTGTATGGTAAATATACCGGAAGCTATGATTTTCCTTGTGTCTTACACTATGAAAATTGATATAGGTCTGGCAGGCAAACTTGTCAGAAGACGAGAGAGGATTTCTTGCGCAATTTTTGCCGGAAGGGTCAGAACCAGATGAAATTATCTGTAAATTGCTGGGGCAGGAAAATTTTCACTTCGGAAATCCTTTTGTTAAGTGGCAAGTCTTTCTTTACTAAACATCTCCGCATGACAACATTGCACATGTCTGAGAACAATATGTCAGATGTTCTTATGGAAACATTCAATTTTTTTTTTTACTTATTAGGAATTTGTACTTCAGGTTGCTGTGACTTCTATTGTTACTTCGGACAGTAGGAGTTGTGGTGGGCTCTTGATATTTTATTTTTTATCTGACGGTACTCGGGTTGGTCTTCTCATTTCAGGGAATTTTCAAATTTTGATGGGATATTGTTCCATTTTCTTAGTTTTCTATACATGTAAAAGAAGCTAGGAGATGTTTTTAATATAAATTGAGATTGTGCCGATAAAGATACTGATTTTAGCATTGTGTTCTTCGATGAGATTGGAAATTACAGTTATCCCACCAAAGAGCGATTGTTTTACGGATGTAAGAGAGGTCGTGAGGCACATGGAGAAGAAAAGATGAACTAAGGTTTCTTAGTGTCTATGGATGTAATTTGGTAGGACCATAATATGATACATTAGGTTGTAATACGATAAATCAACTCCTCAAAATAAAAGATCATTACAAGGGATTTTGAGGATCATAATACACGGATGTATCATCTGTAACTGTGCCATATCCTCATTTTGTATTAGATAGTGTAGAATACTTGATAATGTGAGCAGGACAGGTAGCCTGTGAGGACCAACAAGAGGAACCAAACACTTAAATTTTAACAGAACCTAATATGAAGTGCAATCGACCTACCACACATTGGCTGTTAATAATTCCCTACCATAGTCCTTAATTTTACCAAATTATTTTCAAGTTAGGAGTCTAGACTCTAGAGAAGCATAGGCTTTCTCTATTATGGAACAAGCATGTTCTTGTAATTGTTTTGGCGTTGAACTGTAGTTCTCTTAACCGTCTGAGATCTCCTTTTTACCTCCTTAGTTGTTGGGCTATTCTATCTGATCACATAACCTTCTAAAATATTTTTTTGTTACTACGGATTTTTGTTGACTTGGTGCTTAATCATGCACTTATTAACCTTGCATCTTACATCATTGTGCCAATTATCTGAAATAACATCTCTAAATCAACATCTCAAGTTGCAAAGAGGTTAGCACAGACTATTGGATTCATAGAGTGTTTTGTGTAGACATAGAGGGTTTTCTTTTCTTTTTTTGTTGTTTTCTGGGATGTAACCACAGCACTCCCTTAGTGCTGATTTTTCGATATCTATAATACCTTACCATTTCAGAAAAAAAAAAAAAAAGAGGTTAGCTCAGACTACCTTATGGCAAGTAGATCAGGATTTGAAGTTTATGGGTTCCTACAATGATCTCAAGTTAATAATTGGGTTAGTAAAATATTTGTAGATATTTTAATGAAAATTTTAATACATATACAAGGTTTGGGCAAAAGCTAATGGGTTCCCTGGAAGCCATATCTTAGCCTCTAGATTTGCCACTGTTTTCATGACCATCTGCACTAGCAGCCCCAGCTGCTACATAACTTTTCTGCGTAGCATCTAGTAGATAATCTTTTAACTCTTTCATTTTCATGTGCTTCATACTTTTGATTGGTGAGATTTTGACTATCGTTGAGCATTAAGGATGATTTGCTTTTAAAATACTTTTCTGTTTCTAGTTAAGGATAATCATTTTCAGCTGTTTACTATGCATGCTTAACTATGCATTTATCTGACTTGTGTGATTTGACCCCTTAAAGAGATGTTATGTGAATTTCATGTTTAAAAGTCTTTGGTATCTTTGCAGGGGTCAGATGATTTGTTCTGGTAGCTTTCACCCTGATAATGTTATGCGTCAGGAACATCTTTTCAAGGCTAACAAGAAGGCGTATTACATGGAATTACAAAATTACCATAATAAGTATGCAGTTTTCTTAACTGTCCTTTTTAACCTTATTTTCAGAACATTTTGCTGTTTGCATTACATTTTATTTCCCGTGGCAGTATGATTGAGAAGTTGCAGTTATGGAAGGAAAATGTGGAGAGCTGTAAAGACTCTGAGGAAGAATTGGTGGAGAGAATATGGAGGTGAGTTCTCTTTCATTGTCTTATATCATAGGTTTCTTTAGGATCTCAAAAAGCACTAGAAAATTTGCTTCCCAGCAATAATGAAGTAAAGGAAAGGAAAGGTAGTGAGACTTTTTTTATGCATATATTTATTTGAATGGGAGATGGAATTTAAAAAAGAGAAGAGAATTAACTTAAGATTGCAGAATATTTTATTGCTAGCTTTTTGAGTTTTGCTAAAATTTAGTTTTGAAGTTTCCACCTTCAGTGGAAAATGCAGTAAACGCGTAGTGTTATCCACACATCGGCTTGAATTGTGCCACTAATTTAGTGAAAAACAGCATGTGTTCTCTTGGTTTCTTTATGTCTTGCCTTCCCCCCTGTCTCCACTGTAAACTGAATATGTGTTTCCCACTGTCGACTATGTCTTAAAATAGTTCCATTTCCGAACCATACAGAGTCTGGTCAAGTTAAACTAAAGATTAAAAGCTCAGGTTCAAAAAAAATTCACGAAATGTTTGTGTGAAAATCCTCAAGAAGAAAAGAATTGAGTAGAGCGTAATTTATAATTATTTTGATGTCAAACGATTTCATTATTTACCTCGTAAGAAAAGTCAAATGATTTCATTTTTTACCTCGTAAGAAAAGTCGAATGTCTTTATTGCCCAATAGAGCATATAATTCTTCAAAATGATGAAAAGTTTGAAGAAAAATTTTATAAATAACTTGACTATAACGTCTTAAAACTTGTGTCCGCCATTGACTTTCTTGTTTACCAAACTCTAGGAATTTAGACAGTGTTTAGTTGGTGAGAATTCACCTCTTTTCTTCTTTCTTTTCACACTAAAAAGTCGATTCACTATTAATTTGCAAAGGAAATTTCCAGGTTAGGAGCCAAACCACTTCATGGATAAATCTGAAGACTTCTTTTCCTCTTTTTCCATGTCGTTTTCTTGTTGAGCCTGAAATCTAGGATAACCTTTTTATGACACCTGAATCCTCATCTCGGCATGACAAAGGATGTAGTAATGAACGCCTGAACATTTTGATGTTGGATGGGGATAGTCAGAGAGTGTATACTGACTTTTGCCTTGAGCACTGTCTTTCTGTATTGATCTCGATATATAAGAAAATTCAAGAAGAAAGAAAGAAGCACATGAAAAGAGATAAAGGATAACTCAGAAGAAATATTGAAATCGTTTTGACAATAAGTTATGCTAGAGTAGGAGTTTCATGCAAAGATACTTTTGGTTCTTTTTTCTTGGCATTGTTGTTCTTGAATTGAGTTTAACCTTTTTGGTTATCAATAAATCTGTTTGAATAAACATGAAAAGAATTTATTGCATGAAGAAGCAAAAGAGAAGATAGAATAAGCTTACACTGCGACTTCTTAAATTCTGGTTGTATGCTTGTGATTGTTATTATGGTAATTGCATCTTTCCCACTAGAAGGGAGCATGACAGACCCGCCTTTTTTGGTATTCAGAAAGGGCTTCACAGAAGGAACCTATGGCAGTTCACCTGATGGAGCTAAGGTGATTGGAAGGTCTAGGAAAGGAGAAAAGCTAAATAAGCGCAATATCCAACACAGTGATGGCGCCAAATACATGTCTTATATTAAGGTGGTTATGCTTTGGTTGGAACATCTTATGAATCTATTTAAAATTTTCCTATGATCTTGATTTTGTTTGTTTTCTCACCAAAAATTGGAGATCTCACATGTTGCAGCCATTATTCAGCAAGATGTTAGCCCAGCGATTTTGTCTCTTGAGTTCTTACATAGAATGCTTTTCATTTCAGTCCTTCATGTGTGGAAATTCTGTTGGGACTCGTTGATTATATGGAATTTTCTCGAGTTCCAATGGCTGATACTCTTTCTCCATCCTTCTTCCCCTGCTTTCTGCATCATATTTCAGGTCAGTCGAGAACACTATCAACGTGTTAAGAACAGCATGAAGCATAATAGTAATAGCATTCAGCCCAGGTCTCTGAGCAACGTCTTAGGCGATGTGGAAAATCTCCATGTACAGCCATTTGAATTTTATGAGGAAGAGGAACGTCAGAAGTTACATGACCACTGGTTAGTGCTGTGGAGCAAATCGTTTCTTCTAGTTTATCAATGTTTTCCACATTAGTTCATAGTGTGTGTTCGTACAGGCTGCATCTGGCAAACAGGGATGTCCCTGCTGGTTTTGCAAACTGGATACAGAGACGTTCACAGGGATTGCAAGTGAGAAGATCATTAGGTCAAGAAATGGAACAGAAACTGAAAGTCCAAATTAAGGTCTATCTTAGGAGTGCATCTTATATATCCAAGTTCCCAGAATCTCCTGAATTATCTGACAATTTCTTTTTTACTTGCTTTATCAGGGGGAAGAGGAAAAGATCCCCGATGGGATCGTTGCAGAACTAACTGATACTAAAGAAGGAGAAAAGAGAAGAAGCTCTGATGGGATCTTTGCTGAACTAACTGATAATAAAGAAGCAGAAGTTGCTCTCTCAATGGAAGTAGAGGTTTATACTTTTAGCTTTGTGTCTGAGGGTCATTGTGGTTTTTATCTCTTCACCTTTTGAGGAATCAGTTTTGAAGATTATATTCTTCTGAATGGTTTTCTTGTTTTTTCTAATGGAAGTTCCAGATAGTCTATCTTAGTTGTCTAATTGTTAAATTGTCTAAGTTTGCTCTAGGTTGATCAGCAAGAGGGCAACGAAAAATCTGATGGGTTGATTGAGAAGCAGATGGAAAGCGAGATAGTAAATAATGAGCTTTCTCTACACTCGGAGGTCAGTTATAATATTAAAAAACCAAATGTATAGAGGTGAAAAGTCTTCACCTACATTCTTATAATTTGTTTATTTGAAAGGGAAGATGGTCTCGTTGTCTCATTGTTAAATTGTTTAAGTGTGCTCTAGGTTGATCAGCATGAGAGCAACGAAAAATCTGATGGGTTGGTCGAGAAGCAAATGGAATGCAAGATAGTAAATAATGAGCTTCCTCTACAGCAGGAGGTCAGTTTTACTAATAGAAAATCAATTTTATAGTGAAAAGTCTTCACCTACATTCTTTCAATTCGTGTTTGTCAAAGGGAAGATGGTCTCCTTGTCTAATTGTTAAATTGTCCGAGTTTGCTCTAGGTTGATCAGCACGAGAGCAGCGAAAAATCTGATGGGTTGATTGAAAAGCAAATGGAAAGCGAGATAGTAAATACTGAGCTTTTTCTACACTCGGAGGTCAGTTATACTGATCGAAAAACAATTGTATAGAGGCGAAAAGTCTTCACCTATATTCTTACAATTCATGTATGTCCAAGGGAAGATGGTCTTCTTGTCTGATTTAAACATTTTCCAAGTTTGCTTTAGGTTGATCAGCATGAGGCCAATGAAGAATCTGATGGGTTGATCAAGAAGCAAATGGAAAGAGAAGTAGTAAATGATGAGCTTCCTCTACAGCCAGAGGTCAGTTATACTAACAGAAAAATATTGACTATTGAGGCGAAAAGGATTCACCTAAATTCTTACCAATTTGTGTATTGCCAAAGGGAAGATAGTCTTCTTAAAAACACAGGCCCTGTCTCGTTAAATACAAATAAATGAGTAGTAGAATATTCAGTTACGAGCGTTTAGTTGAACCATGATTTTCCTGAGAAGGAATCTGTTAGTTTTCCTATGTGCTTGATAAGATTCAAATAAAACTCTTTGGGTTATTTGATGGTCAGGATCAAGAGGGAGGAGAGTCTGCAAGCTTATGCGATAAACACTCCTCTGATAGCACAGCTAACACTGATTATGATGATGAATCCCTCCCTGTCTCACTCAGTCAGCATCTTGATCATGTTTCACTTGTTGAGAGCAATCAGTTAGACCACTTTAAGATGGACTCTAACGAGAACCATATAATCCAGCAAGCAGATGAAGTTTCTCCAACTCTATCAGAGTATCCCGAGGAAGGGTTGAACAATGTGGATGGTCCTGTTGATCAGGGGGGTCCTCTTGCTTCTACCAGTGATGGTTGGCCAGCAGTTAGCATAGCTACTTCTTATGGACGTGCCACTCCCATGAGTCATGAATATTCTTCTGTTGAGGAGTTGTCACTTGGGCATCCTCGAGTTACTGATGAGCCAGCGGCTAATCTTATTAATCTGGGAGCTGTCCGTACAGAAAAGGATGCTGGGAGGGATATGTTGCCCAGAGAACACAGTGATGTTTCTCTTTTTGGTTCATACCCTCAGAACAGGAATGAAATATTTCAACCATTTTTTAAAGGCCCAGATAGTTTATCTTACAATCATGAGCATAGACAGCCTCCACTGGTGTACCAACCATCAAGCAATCTGATCGTGGAGCCAGGTCAATATTCTGGTCATTTAAGAGAGCAGCTTCATGCGCAGTTACCATTGGAGCTAAGGCACAAGGGACTGAATGATCTCCTCATGCATCAGAACTTTCAGGAGAATCTATACCCAGATGGAGGTCGATACTCTTTCCCTAGGCATGAGCAGTTGAATGTTGGCATACAAGATTGGGCTGTCAATTCTGTTCATGTATCAGCACCGTCTCAAACTCATTTAAGCAGTGGAGACTTGTTAAGTCAGAATTGGTTCTCTGGAGAGAATCATGCCCGTGGGGCCTGGTCTACTTTGGAAGGTATTGGTGGTCCATCTCAGAGCATTGGAAGTGTAAACAACTCAGATCAGAGCTTGTACAGTGTTTTATCTGAATGTAACACACTGCATCAGAGTGGCTCTTATGATCTATCAGGATCAAGAGAACGGTTGATCCCTTCAAGGAACTATGGTGAGATGGGTGTGGGAGTTACCACAACGAGCAATGCCTCGCTGCAACCAGCTAAACCCCTTAGTTACATGAGTAGCCAGGAAAGTCCTGGAGTCCTTAAACCCAATGGTCTCGGATGGGTGAGCATGTCTACTCAGAATCCTGGGCTGCAGGATCCGATGGGTAAACCATTCTTGAGGTCATGGAATCCATAGGGATGTTGCGTTGCACAATGATACGTGGCTCCAAGAGTCTGCAGGACAAAAGTTGATGTAAACTTGTACACCATGAGATGCAGCCAGATTTTATTGCAATTGTTTTGAGGTGAGGCTGCTGCAAGGCTTTTCTTGACTATGTCAAGCCTCAATAGGCATTTTGTAGATACATACATTAGACAAATCTAATGTCTGTGTATATACTAGATATATAGGGAGATTGGTTTAGTTATGGAGATCCAATGGTTCTTTAACTAGATATTTAGCTAATATAGTCTTTGTCGTATTTTTCATTTTTTTCTTTGTTGGTAAAATAAAATCTCCCATATTTTGTTCAATGCCTTCCTTTCAGTACAAACTAAATTGTTAAAAAATTCTTCTTACAACATTACCTACACCTAACGGCAGAAATGAGGTTTTACGCTATGTACTTTAGGCATTATGTTGTTTTATTTTAATACGGAAATTGTACTATCACTACCAGCTTAATGTGGTAACCGTCGTGATTCGCTCATTAATGTTTTCTCTGGATGCATTTGGCTAAATTCAAATTAACGAGACGAGAGGGTTGTATATTGTTTTAAAAACATTTTACTTCATTTAGAGTGATTTATCGTGGATTCGTTGGAGCGCAAAGGTCTAGGTAGAATTTAGGAGTTCATCATAAGGGGAAAATATTGGCAATGCTCAGTAACACTTAAAGTTAGTAAATTGGCATATTAATATTCCTCATTCTCACTTTTCTCACACTTCATATGCGTTTTTAATAAATAAAAAAGGAAAACTAAATTAGAAATGAGTAACCCACACCACTAGGGGTGTTCATGGTTCGATTTGTGTCGTTTTTTTCGGAAAAAGAAATCAAATCATGTAAGTCGGTTTTTCAAATATTAGAACTAATACAAACCAACTAAGTCGATTTTTTATTGATTCGGTTTTTATCGGTTTTTTTATTTTTTTGGGTTATTTATCGATTTTTTCTTAAATATGGACATACTAAACGCATATTCCTGCGACTACATTTTCAGCATAACACTATGAAATCAATTGCTCTTTGAGAAATTTATCATTTACCAAGATATATTGATGATAATTGAATAAAATAGTGGTGAATAATTTAAGCACTCAATTAAAAATCAGTTATTTTTAGCATGAAGTAATTTTTTTTATACGTAGCGAAAGAAAATTGCCAATCAAATTAGAATGTAAATGCAAAGAATTGGATTATTAAATAGCAAAGAACTAGACTAAAAATATAAATGACTAATTATACCATAAAATTTTAGAAACTTTACATAAAAAACATATACTTAAATAGTTACTTTTATAGTCGGTTTGGTTCGGTTTTTTTGTTTATTTTTTTTACTGAAACTAAAACCAAATTAAATTTGATCGATTTTTAAAATTCAAAATCAAAACTAAATCAAATATAAAATATACGGATTTTTTAATCACTTAGGTTCGATTTTTCGAATTTTTAGGAACATCATGTGCACCACAACTAAATGAGAGATTGGAAGGAATGTCATGGCCCGTGTCAACTAAAGGCCTACCGAGGCACTGTAGGCTCTTGCAGTTTGAGGAGGCTGAAGGGCGCTTCTTCATTACATATTTTACCTCATTTCGTCGGTTGACTGATTCCTACCGTTACAACTTTTCTTTTTATTTCTTTGTTTGGGTCGCCTTAAATGTCACTTACTACACTTTTAACAAAAACACCCATTGGATAGAGCATTGCCCTTGTTCCTGTCTTTGGAATCTTTGTGCCCTGGGAAGACGGAGGAAATAGAATGGAGAAGAAGAAAGAGGTGATCCGTTTGGAGCGCGAGTCTGTTATTCCTGTCCTCAAACCCAGGCTCATCATGGCCCTCGCCGACCTTATAGGTTAAAAATTGGATGCTCCTTACTCTTTCTCTACTCACTTGTTCCCTCTCTTTTTTGTGTTTTCTGAAACAATTTTTCTCCTCTAATTTGATGGAATAATATCTCTGATATTTTCAGTTTCAGTTACTTCTGTTGGAAAAAGCTACCAAATTTGTCTAGCACAACTCTGCTATAAACCGAGGAGACTTTTAAAGCAAACAATAGAACTTCCTATACTATACCATAGAATATGGCAGTGTAAGGAAACAATGCTTCTTTCTCCAAGAGGAGATCTTTGAAGCAAATAATACAACTTTCTACGCTAGACTCTATAGGGAACGGCAGTCTACTTTTTTTTTCTCCTAAATGTCAAGCAATTATTGCGTAACATGAATTTAAACCTAAAATGCTACTAACTTTTACACGATCTCATAGTTTTGGTGAGTTTTAGCTTTTTTCGTGTAAACAGCGACCCCCTTAATGGTAGTTAAAGTTTTTTAATTTTGCAAAATTTAATGCTGTTTACTGAGGCACTCTAATTGTATTGTGGCAAAGCAGACAATTTGACCTTGATTATTTTCCCAGATTAATTAGATTTACTGTTGTGTGAATTAGATTATTTTCCAAGGTTTACCATCTGACTTATCTCAATTGCGAGTTTTATCATTAAATACTTTCTTAGAGTAAGTCACTTCCACTCAGTTCAGAAGTTCACAATCTCTTGAATTTAAGAAATTAGATGCTTAATAGAGATTTCATTTTTGCAACTCCACCTCGATCAATAACTAGTTGGAGTTGGTTATGTGAATTCTGATTATCATTCTGCTCCACTGGCTTGTTTCATTCCACTCAATAAATTGTCTTTTAGGACAAATAAGGGTTTCTCTACAGCCGGGAATTGTCTAAATCTTACACTTCTCCTTACACGGTCACTCGAGCATATAAACACTAACCGAAATAGAAAGGCTTCCATCTTTTCATCAAGTCCTCATGGATTTCAAGAAATTGTAAGCTTTTGAAGCGACTTCCCTCTATGTAATTTTTTGGATGGATAAGTAACAGTATTACTCACAGTAAAAACAATGCAGTAAATTAGTGCTGGACATTTTAAAAGGAGGGGAGACCCAGTTCAAAAGAAGGGGGACCCTGTACACCTTCCATGTGAATTTTACGGAGATACTTGATGGTCATGGATCAAAATCCCCAGAAGGTTTCAAAGCCCTTCCTTCACTGATAAGCTTTGACGTGTTATATGTTTAGAATTTTTAATAGAAACAAGTTTTTCCTTCTGGATATACGTAAAGCATGACTGCGTCTTTGCAGCTCATTTCCACTCTTTTCTTTTTCTTTCAAAAAATCTACTTTTCTTTTCTTGAGACTGTAAAATGCTGCATGAATCTCTGTGCTTCTAGTCTCTTTAGTGCTTTTTTATGATTGGTTATTTAAGTAAGTCTTTTTGAGGTTCTAAAGATCCGACCCTCCTCCTTGCCCAGAACATAGTTCTGACCGGGCTGAATTTCTGAAGCTTTGCAAGAGGGTTGAGTACACAATTCATGCTTGGTATCTTCTACAATTTGAGGATCTCATGGTAATATAATCGTATGCTACTTTTTATTTGATGATCAGACATACTTTCTCATCAGTTTGCTGCAAATGAATATAATATGCTGATGTTGATATTTAATACTTCTCTGATTGCAGCAATTATACTCTTTGTTTGATCCTGTGAACGGGGCTAAAAAATTGGAACAGCAGAAGTTATCTCCAGAAGAGATTGACATTCTTGAACAGAATTTCTTGACATATTTGTTTCAGGTAAAAAAGCTGCAGCTTCATCTAAAGTTTGTTTTCCTCTGGTAACTGAGCCAGCTGTATGGGTTTAGATTCATTTTATAACATGCAAGCCCTAGTTTCCTACCCAGTATACTTATTAAAAAAATATGTATAACATGCAAGCCCAAGTTGCCTACTCAACTAAGTTGCTCCGACATGGCAGTTTCGGTGCCGCACCCTTGTCGATACGACCTAGTATTGGTGTGATACCAGATCTAGTCAAATAATTTTGGGTACTTTGACCACGACGGGTGGAAAATTCGAGCCGAGAAACAATTTGATTCCGAAATCAGAACCAAAACTAGGGTAAATTTGAATAAAATAGCATACCTTATCTAGGAAATCAATCCTTTCTTATCTAAAACTTGAGAATAAAAAAGAACTCCACACTTCACAAGCTATACGTTAGTATTCCACAAAATTTCTCATAATTTAGAGATGTTTTTATATTTTTGAATTATTTTTAGCAGGATCCCTGCACCCATATCCGCACTAGGATCCGTATCCTTGAACCTTAAAATTTACATAATCGAAGTATCTGAGCAACTTAACTACTCAATATACTTCTGGAGACTTGAGTTTCATCCCTTGGCCCAAGTTGCTTACTAAATTTGACTGATCTAAAAAGTTCAAATAAGAGAAAGTCGGAAACGTGGAAGGTGGTGAAGGCTAAGCCTTCATCTCAAGAACACACCACTAGCTCTGACAGTAGGGCAAGTCCGCCGCCCATCTCATTCTTTCTGACTCCCCAGCCGCATTTGCCCAAGTGGACTTTGAGCACCCGTGTTGGACCTTTCAGTAACACCATCAGCTGCTATATTGTATTGTATCCGCATATCTTTAGTTGTTCCTGTTTAAATTTAATAAAAAATCCAATCTCATATGTGTCTTCTATGTGTGCATATTTATAGCTTGCAGTTGCTTATATGAAGATCTCTCTCTATATTTGTGTATATGTGTACTAATGGCTCAACAATTTACCCTGAAAAAGAAGATAGTTAGAATACTTTCGATCTACAACTCTTGTATGAGGGCCCTGACATTTATGTACCTTCAAAAGAAAATCCCCTGTGGAGGTGAAAACATGCTATCCTCTATTCCCTGAGCCTAGGAAATAAAAATATAACAAAAGATAGAATCCTGCATCAATTATTAAGTGTAAGATCCACTGAAACGGAAGAAAATTCTATTGGATTAAATTGAGAGGAAAAACTACTCCTTCCGTCCCATTTTATGTGATGTTGTTTAGCTGCTCACAAAAAATAAGAAAGAAAGAAAGCTTTTGGAACCTGTGGTCTAAACAAGTCATAGATATTTTGTGGCTGTAGATTATCTCATTAAGGGTAAAATGAAAAGTTTATTTTTATTTTTATTTATAATAAGGAATAATTCTTTTTGGGATATACTAAAAAGGAAAGTGTATCACATAAATTGGGACATGGGGATAATTGTTTTTTTCTCAGGGGAGGGAGACAACCAGTGACATGAAAGGTAAGGGGTTGAGGTTTTTGTCTTCAGGGAGTGGGAGTTACTTCGTCCTTCATTTTCCTGTTTTTTTTTTCTCTTTTACTTTGTTTTTTCTAACACATGCTTCCCATTTTTAATCATAAGGAGTAGCCTTACAATAAGAAAATTTCGCATATTTATGCTGTTTTGTTGCAAAACCGAAATGGAAGGGGATATTTCTTTATTTTCAAGCATGGGGAACGGCTATATATTATTCATTTATCTCTAAAGTCGTTTCCATTATTTTGCTCTGCATTATCATGCTATTGAGGCCAAGCCTGTAATGGATTTTAAACTTGCACCAAACTCTAAGTGCAGTGAATTCTTAATGCTTTTCCACATCTAGCTGGAGGATTAAGGGAAATGAGTATGGCATTTGTGTTCTGGCACCCTTATTCCATTCTCCACTTTCTATCATCATTTCTCTTATGCTGGTGCAGATTATGAACAAAAGCAATTTTAAAATAGCTAGTGATGAAGAGATTGATGTTGCACGTTCAGGACAGTATCTTCTTAATCTTCCAATCACTGTTGATGAATCTAAGGTTCTTATCCAGCTGCTTTCGCATATAATTTGGTTTCGACAATTATTGGCTCTCTTGATAGTTCCATTTTGTCATTTCGCTATTGGATTCACTCTACCTTTTCCTGGATGCAGCTTGACAAAAAACTTTTAGAGAAGTATTTTGCAGAGCATCCTCATGAGGACCTTCCAGAGTTTGCTGACAAGGTATATCTCTTAGTGTAGCTTCAAGTTACAATTTGAAATGAGGCCTTTACCTTTGCTGGAACGTTTGGTATGAAGTTAATGGCTCCCAGATGCTAGGTCGACAAGTGTAGCTTCTGGTTGTATTTATGAAATTTTCACCAAATTGAATATTTCCCAATCTGCTTTTTGGTGGTGCCTTGCATTGTTTGGGGTTCAAGAATGCGACTTGAATCCTTGATATCCACATATGGTGTCCATTTATTTCCCTATCTCATTGTTGCTTTGCAGCAAGTATGATTGGCTGTTTAAAGTGAATCTTGAAGTAACCACTGTCCCTATACAACATTAGCTCTTAGGTGTCAGGATGTCCATTACTGCCCGTGATTTTGACAAGAAGGAATTTGCCCTCCAATAAAACAAAAGCAAAAGTATGTGATCATTTATTACGAGGAACTTTATAGTTATATTGTGCTTACTGGTCCTTTCTTCTTTTTCTTAAGAAGTATTGGGGAGAGATGATCAGGCAGGACATGGTACGTGTGCAAATTTCCGAGGACATGGCCCTTGATAGGAAGACATGGAGGACAAACATTAGAGTTGTAGGATAGGGGTAGTGGTGCTTCCCTTCCTGCATTCTGGGGGTGTGGCGGGGTTGGATTAGAGTTGATCTTAGATGCCTTGTAGTTTATTGTTGAACCCACAACATTCTCGATATCTGTCTTAGATGCCTTAATCTCTGGTTACTGTTATTGCATGTCGTTCATCTTTTGATTTTCTATTTTTTATGCTTCTATTACTACAATAGTTTTTTACTGGAATTACAAATGAATTCTCTTCTCTTTCCTTTCTTGTTTTCCATGCTTTCTTTTATTCCCGTCGTTCTGAGCCGAGGGTCTATCGGAAACAGCCTCTCTGCCCTTCCGGGGCAGGGGTAAGGTCTGCGTACACATTACCCTCCCCAGACACCACTATGTGGGATTTTTACTGGGTAGTTGTTGTTGTAATCATCGTTTAAGGTCTGCTCCTCAGACCTGTAATAGTGCACACAAGCTTAACAAAGGTAAAAAGAGTGACTTGTGCACGTGTTGTCACTTATATCTCTTTGAACCTGCAAATATTATTATGGATGTATTATATTGTATTTGAGCTGTTCAACTTATATGGTATATCAATGTTTTACCTTAGAAACTTATTAAGTATATCAATGTGTAATATGAACATATATTTCTCGAGCAAAAAGGATGAGAGTCAAGAGTTTGATCATACCACTGAATCTCTATACACATACCTTTTCTTTCCAGTACGTAATTTTTCGACGCGGCATTGGAATTGATACAACTACTGATTACTTTTTCATGGAAAAAATGGATATGATTATTGGACGCACTTGGGCATGGATTCTGAGAAAAACAAGGTAAGTGGCTTTTAGATACTTTAGTATAGTAAACCTGTTTACTGTTTGCATTGTACTCGAACTGAAGTTCCTATAACTTTCTGAACCCTTCTGGTGAAAATGTGAAGATAGAATTCTAAACTTCATCTCCACTTTGCCTCTGTTTTGGCCTTTTGGGCCTCTTTTCAATGTTTTAGTTGAATGCATTACGTCTTAGCATTCTTAGGTTCTTATGCTGCCAGGATTGATAGATTGTTTTCGAGGAGATCAAGTTCACGACGCAAAAAGGTTCCGAAAAAAGATGATGAGTTCAACAGTGAAGCAGCAGATCATGACTTATATGTTGAACGTATCCGCATTGAAAATATGGAACTCAGGTCTGTTAAGTGTCTCTTTGCTGTTCTGTATTAGTGTATTTCTATTCTTTGCTTTAGCTGATATGCTGCTCTATGAAGTTTAGGAGGCACATTTGTGTCTTGTGAATCTTCTACGTATAACTTTCATATTAACCCCAGACTGATATATTTACAGCATGGGATGAATTACGTCATGCATTGTGGAGATGATCCAATTGTCTTGTAGGATTTGGCATTAAGGTTTTAATGGCTCTCATCTGTTCATTCAGTTATACTCGGATTGTTGCAAATGGACCTATTTTTCTGTATGCAAATTATTTGACTCATGCATAAAGTATTAACAACTGGAATCTGTATGAGATGGACAGTCCATAACTATAAAAGTTTGCCATTATTCTTCTTCATGAGTGTTTTTGGTCTTTGGTTAAAAGGCAGTTAAGCATTGTGGTGTCTTATAGTTATCTCTGCCGCAGATTGTGTGCATCTGTCTGGCTAGTTGGACCTAGTGTAGCAATGAGCTATTCTGGTTTTTGCACTGACCTTTGTCCTTTTAACCAAACATTTCTTCGTAGTGCCAGGAGTAATCAATTTTCCTTGAATCAAGTGAAATAGTGTAGAGTCCAGGATCAGATTGATAGTTGGCCAGGGACTGCCTATCAAAATAGTAAGGACCACTTATTACTGACATAGATAATGGCTCCGCCCTTTATGATCTCTACCAATGGAGTGACGAATTGGATAACCTATTCTATCCGATGTTTACGACTTAAACATGGGATATAACAACCAAGAGCAAGGCACCTAAGCACACAGGAGGATGTACAGCATATGTTACGGGTTCGGCAGAACCCAGTAGCTTTGGCACATATGCTGCATATGTATTGAGAAATCCACTAAATATGTACACATAATAAACTGCAAACTCGATAGCATAAATGGGTTGTGGGTTCTGTGGCAAGCAACGGGTCACCAGAACCCATAAATTTCCTAGATCCGCCTTTGTCCAAGCGTATACTTAAAGGATGTGGTTGAATAACCGACGACATTATAAGCCTTCTCAAAACCATGGATAATCAGCCAAAATCTTGTCTAACACTCCGTTCTCGTGTTAATATCCAAAAGGTGAATACATGTTTGGGGGGGGGGGTAGGATATACAATCTTACCTCCTTAAGGACAGGCCCAACAGTTTACATCTGCACAAACTTCCAAAGTTTATAACTAGACTAATGCAAGCTAATTTTATGTGAGAAATTGACATGACCAATTCTCTTCTACTCTGTAGCTTCCAAAAAAATACATCTTCGTTTTGTCTTGCTAAAGTATAGAAAGTTTGAGAGTACTATTGTCATGTACAAGGATTGAAATAAAATTAACCATTACAAGCTGTATATAACAAAACTGTATAGTTTTTGCCTTTCTTTGGCTTGTCTGCTTCTGAAAGCTAGGATTTGCAGTTTATGAAGTGGTAGAGATAAGTAGAGGAAAAAATGGCTGAGCACAGGCTTACCAAAGATTGGCTCTGATATGATATGAGAGAATTTGAGCATCCAACCCAAAGTCTTGAGGCATTTGGTGGAATAACTCAGGATAATTATAAGCCCCATGGTAGGTCCATTTAGAAATCCTTGCAATAGTAATGTGGGACTTGTTCAAGACCATGAGACCTAGTCAATATTAGGGCCAATAAAGGAGTTATTCAGCATTCGTCTGTTTGATAGTGCACTTCTGATCTAGTCAATTGCTTTCCCCTCTTTTCTCTATTGCCTTCGAAATATAGAAATCCCTCACCTTTCATTATAGATGCCAGAAATCTTCATCAAATAACCATCTTAGTAATCTCTTTACCAGTAAAATACTTGAAGACATCTGAAAATATCTTCTCTTATCAATACTCTCCCTCCAGTTTGATCAATGTATGCCTAGTTGTAGCAACAATTGTTGAGTAAACCCCTGTCAAAGTATTTATTAGTCATTAGATGCATTCATGTATTTCCCTTCCATTTCTACTATTCATTTACCTTAATTTCAGAGTTGATATGCCCGAATGAAATTGGAAGAATTTGAGTAATGAGTAATCACATCCATGCATGGCGTGTAGTGGGTTTGGCTCTTAGAGCAAGAAAATTAGTGGTCTAATGTACCTGATTACTTGTCTGAACTGCTAGAAGCGGATGACCAGTTGTTGGATTCACCACTGTCAGCCAGTCGAGTGACATTAATATATATGATTTAATACCACTAGCATTAACAAATTTTGCTGCCTGCTATGAGTTCCTGATGCTTATTACCAACTTATAATTTTTTTTTTCTATTGTCTGAATCCAGTTTACGTAATCTGCTGAGCAAGATATCAATTCAAGAACCTACTTTTGACAGGATAATTGTTGTCTACAGGTATGACTTTGCTTTCTTTGTGGAAATTATCTATAAATATGAAGTTCTTGGTTGAAGCCCATTTTCTTTCACAAAAAGGCTCATGTTTATCAGATGGCTAAGCTGTTGAATAATAAGTTTTTTGGTCCCTTGTTCCTTTATCATTCACTTGTTGCACACTGCGTGTTGTTTGAATAATGGATTCAAGTGGTAATTTTGCAGACGAGCTGGTACCTCATCAAAATCTGATCGAGGAATTTATGTGAAGCATTTCAGGCACATCCCAATGGCTGACCTGGAAATTGTCCTTGTATGATTTTTGATTTCCAATTGCTTTCTTTCAAGCCTGTATTTTGTGTACCTTTCCTCTGGGAGGCTGAGTTTCTTATAAACTGTTACATCCTGAAGTTATTATTGTATTTGTTTGTACCTTTCAACTAGGAGGATTGAGCTTCTTATAAACTGTTACATCTTGATGCTATCTTTCTCTTTCTTTTTTAGCCAGAGAAAAAGAATCCCAGTTTAACTCCAATGGATTGGGTCAAATTCCTTGTGTCTGCAATAGTTGGTCTGGTTAGTTACTTTAAACCACTTAGAATTTGACTACTTGACCATTATTGTCCTATCAGATTTTTTTTTTGAACTGAGGTACTCTTTCATTCTTCCAGGTAGCTGTTGTGGGTTCGCTTGAATTGCCTAAAGCTGATATCTGGGTCATATTTGCTGTTCTCTCCACGGTGATAGGCTATTGTGCAAAGACATACTTCACGTTGAGTACCTGTTGATTTCAGTATTATCTGCATCAATTTTTTAAAAGAAAACAAAGAATTATCTGTACCATTGCTGGTATATCGTTTTTTCCTTAGTTGCTGACTTTTCAGCACTTCAAATCTGTCTTCACTTGTCTTTTGTTCATTTAAGGGACATAAGCATCATGGACTTAGTTGTGTAGTCTTCCCACATTTGTAATGTTCATTCTCTTTTTGATCAGAGTTCCCTAAATTGTGCATTTTGTCATACTGAGGCACATGTTTTATACGATGAATGGCTCAGATGATCGCTAAGAACATAGCAAATCACTAAGAGCATCCTCAAGCTGGTGTGTCGCTGAAGCTGATTCATTAGTTTGCCTGCAGGTTTCAACAAAATATGGCTACATATCAGAACTTGATTACCCAGTCAATGTATGATAAACAACTAGATAGTGGAAGGGGTACTCTTCTCCATTTGTGCGATGATGTGATTCAGCAAGAAGTATGTTGCTTCCGTCTTCTTTCTCCCTTCGATTGCTTTTTCATTCTATCATGAATTTCTTGTTATTTTATTACCACCTCCTTCCCCAGGAAAATAAAGGACTATAAAACTGAAAATAAGTTTTTCTTTTTCATTTCTGATGGTGATCGGGATTTATATGATAGACTAATGATACAATTATGAAGTTGAAGAAATAGAAAAAAAAGATATTTGTGATGCTGGTGTGCCATTACAGGAAATTTAGAAATGTTTACATATACTTTCAGGGTTCCCACTTTTAATAAATATTATTGCTTGGTTATTTGGAGACTGCATTTCGTTACTGAATGTAGCTACTGATTGTCTGATTCTGATACTCACAATGTTCTCAAGTAGTTGAACAAGTTACAGCTGGTGCTTATGGTGTCCATGTCAAATTTGCAGGTAAAGGAAGTTATTATTTCATTTTTCATTTTGATGGAACAGGGTAAAGCTACTTTGCAGGTATATGACACCTGTATCTCTCTCTGCATGTTTGGCATTCATAAGAGTCTTAGCTGGTGCTTTTCTTTGATGCATGCTACCATAGTGTCCCTCGATTACTGTGTTACTAAGATAATCTTCCATTATTCTGCGGATTGTATAGGATCTTGATCTGCGGTGCGAGGAGTTACTAAAAGAAGAGTTCGGTGTAAGCTGTAATTTTGATGTAGATGATGCTGTTCAGAAACTAGATAAATTAGGCATTGTTGCTCGGGTAAGAATGATCCTCTGTCTTAGCCTATTGCTTTTTTGTTCTTTTCCTTGACCTAGTAAATATCTTTTCTTGTAAACTGGTCTTGCTGCCAGATATTTAGATATAGGCAGGGAAGACACAAATAAATAAATAATATATATATATATATATATATATATATATATATATATATATATATATATATATATATATATATATAAACCACTGGAAAGGAGTTTATGGATCTCTGGATTTAGACGAGGCTAAACTCTGCCAAGCCATTTGTTTCTTATTGCTTGTTCATTTTGTTGCTGACTAGATGATCCTTACCACACACCATCTATATACATTCTAAAAGAAAGTTAAGCGCTTTTAAATGGTCCATGTTTTAAGCGTCATCCTTTGGAATGGCAAGATTGAGCTATTAAGACCCCCATCTACAACAGCTACCCAGTATAATCCCACAGGGTGGGGTCTGGGGAGGGTAATATGTACGCAGGCCTTACCCCTACCCGATAGGGCAGAGAGGCTGTTTCCAATCGACCCTCGGCGAAAGATCGAGAAAAGGAGAAAAACAAAACAAAAGGAAAAGCATTAGTGACTCCAGAATAAACCACAAAAAAAGACTGACATATAAAAGGGAAAAGTAAACAAAGCAACAACATGAACAAAAGGCATTAGTAATTCTAGGAGTACTCACACAGATATTAACCTATCAGGAACCCTCCCCCGACCCATCCCTATCCCGCAAAATAATAGAAGCCCCTAACCTACAACCTTGATACTAGACCTCCAGACTTTCCTATGAAGAGTCATGTCCTCGGAAATCCATAAAACAGTCATGTCCCGCCTAATCAGCTCCTCCCAATACCTCTTGGGCCTCCCCTGCCACGACTCGCGCCAACTATCAACAGCCGCTCGCAACTCCTCACCGGTGCATCGGGGCTTCTCCTCCGCACATGCCCGAACCTCCTGAGTCTTGCTTCTCGCAGCTTCTCATCCATTGGGGTAAGACCCCCATCTAGAAAAGAAAAAAAAAAGGGATCTTTCCAGGAATCTTTAAGTTACTCCAGCTTTTAAACCACTAATTTACGAGTAGTCTGAAAACTTGAGAGATATTCCTTTTGGTCATTAGAAGCATTAAACCAAGAGGTCATTTTCCACAGGTAGGTAGAAGAAGAGAAACTAATACTTAGCCTTCTTTTACAATTACCGGGTTGAAACAATTCAGTTAGTTTCTAGCACATGAGCATTCTCTATTGATATCTGGAAAGCCCTCTCTTTTCCAATACGAAAGTGATATTGTACAGCATCAACATTGATCGGAGTATGCCTGCATGATGCATCCAAGAAAATGTGAAAGATTAACTACGTTGAACAGGATGTAAAATAACCTTTTACACATATTTAGATTTTTGGAGGAAGAGGTTTTATAGATCTATTGGGGCGTTAAGCACAAAGCGCAAACAAACATGGCTTTAGCAAAGAATGGGCTAAAGCCATAAGTAAATTAGTACAAGAATTAGTCAATTCACAAAGAATTACTAATATTAGCCAATTAACTATTTGCAGCTCAAATTTTTGCTTTCTTTTGAGTGGTGTTGGAATAGATTGGGTACATCTTAAGGAGTTTGAATCTCAATTTTGGGATGATTTGGTGGTTTATATTGAAAATTCGAAATAGAAGACGAATATAAAAAAAATGATATGTGTATTAGTTGTGTATCACATGTATATTCATGCATACTTGTGCGAGAGATACATGCGTCATACATGTTTGATTCATGTGTCGCAGAAGAATTTTTTAAACTCGATTTTAATTTCGAATTTTGATATCAAACCATTCCAAATCACTTCCAATTTTGCTCAAATTTGTATATTGCTTCATATATATGTCTTCAACGAATTCCAATCATACCCATTAAAAAAATTTCTTTTTTATCTGATTTTTAAATATTGTATATCATTGGTAATGTATTTTAACTCCAAACTAGTCTAATTCACCTTCAAACTTCGTCAAATTTTGTATATTGCATCATCTGTTTGTTTTCAACGAATCGCAACAATGCCCACCATTGAAAAATATCTTGTTTTGACTATGTTTTTTGAATGTTATATTTTATTGGTAATTTTTTGTCTTCTTTGATAGCATGACTAAAATGTTAGTTTAAATAGTGTCTTTTTTGGACATTTCTGTAAGATACCCATTTGTTGTAATAGATATCTAATTCTGCGTTCCTAATCACCCAAGAAAAGCCATCATTCATAATGTTTCGTTTACAATTAGTAAAATGTGCAATAAAATGTTTTTCAAGGAAATAACTTATCACCAAAAACCGGAAAAATTTACCTAGTCACTTGTGTACGGAAATAATTTTCTTCACAACTATCTCAACTCTTTAACTTCATATATCATTGCTCTTACTGACATTTAGATATTATTTTAAATTTTAATACTAAAAAAGCTCATAAAAGTACTATCTGGTTTGCTAACATTACAATCACCAACCAAACACTAGAATATTTGTCTGAAATGACTTATTTTTTGGAAAATGTCTTCCGTACTAAATGCTACTTCTCATTTTTTTAAGAAATACATTATAAAAAGCATAGACAAGCGAGGTGACTTAAGTTTAACCAAATTCATTGATAAGATTAGAAGACGCAAGTCTAAACTTTTTATGGAAATATAAATAAATAATCTTTTTCTCAACTTGGAGAATAATCAAGTTATTGTACTATAGGGGAAGGTGCACAGCCAATATTCGTACCTCGTTAAGTAGTAAGATAAGTCCCTTTCTTGTTGGCTATCGAAGCCTATTTCTACCTTATCTGCACCCTTTCTTGTTGGTTATTGAAGTCTATTTCTACCTTATCTGCACCCTGAATTGATTATTTCTATGTTTTTCTTGCCTCTAATATATTCTGTTCCCAATTAAGGATACGATTGGAAGGTACTATTGTGTTGGTCTCAAGCGGGCAAATGAGATAATTGGGACCACTACGGAAGAGCTTGTCCTCAAAGCAAAGCAGGGTGCCACTTCTCCTTGATGTTATGTGTCAGATGATTAGCTTCTCATCTTTGTTTCTCTTCTTTTATGCTTGTAAGAAAAATTTGGAAACGACACAGGGGGGGTGTTGGCATGCATATTTTATTCATTACAAATCTTGGATGTTGCTACAGTTTCTTGGGTTTTCTAGGTCATATTTTTTGTGAGTGAAGTAATGTGGATTCAAGGTGCATATGTCCTGGCTTCAGGCCTAGAAGTCCATGTGGTGCTTTTGTAAATGGGAGACGTTGGATTAGGGAGCATCAGTTAGCGAGCCAGGTGACTTGGAAGGGTGTTCTCATGGGCGTTTTCTGGGGCATGCCCATTCATGGTGGTCGTAAAACTTGACTGCTACCCAACTGGTAGGACGTCTCCCCAGGTTCACCTAGTGTCTCAGGGCAGATGTGCGCCCAGCCCTCGTGACTCGTGAGGTAGGAAGCTTGGGTTACTAACAAAATGAACAAAATTCCAATCACCCACTGTACTGAGGCGTGGCCTCGAGCAGATGTGCATCCAGAAGAAAACTTGATTTACTAACAAATAAATACGTAGATGACAAATCAACACTCAATAAGTAGAAGGTATGTAAATTAAGCAAAGGTCAAAAGTTAAGGCACTGCAATATCTAAGGTGCAAGCGATAGCTTAAGTCTGGCGAAGATTGAGGAGGAATACGGCGTGAGTGATTGGTGAAGATAAGAAGAGCTGGAGCAGAGACCAGAGGATAGATACAAGCACTGTTCATTATCACGAAAAATCTTGCCCACTCCTAATATGTGTGCATCAAGTTTAATAAACATCGGATATGATTGCATCACGATGTCAACACGATCTAATAGATCATCGTACCGAGTAGTTGGATCATAATCTTTTAAAATGGCTGCATGCGCGGCAACACCAACTATGAGAAATCTACCAATTCACCTGTGATGTGAACAGCGACAATTGTGTCAGTACCTAGATATGGATAAGGGGGCATGGAATAAATATGGTGAGCTACAACAATGGTCAAAGAGCCTAACATAGCTAAGTTAAGAGATAATTGAGCATGCTAAAGAGCCTAACATAGCTAAGTTAAGAGATAATTGAGCATGCCATGACGTTGTTATGAGAGACTTTAAAGGGAGAATAGCATGAACTTTTGCTAGGAATTGAGTTTTATGAAGTTATTTTTCACATTTTTACCACTAATGAGAATGAAGTGAGTCTTGACGTAGCTGGTAAAGTTGTTGTCATGTGACCTGGAGGTCACTGATTTTAGCCATGAAAACAACCATTGATGAGAATATCACCATGCTTACGTTATATGAAGTTATTTTTCACATTTCTTTTATTATTATTATTTCTTTATCTAACGTGTGTACCTAACTATAACCACGGTTATATGATAAAGTTTATACGAACATCATGCAAGTGAAATATTAGCTAAACATTTGAAGAGAGAAGTGATGCAGACAGGAAATGAGCCTTCTCTACCCTTCGGCCATCGAATTGTTGGAAACTGAAACTACTATGATAAAAAGCTCTTCCTCTTTTTTCCCTTTTCCCTACCCTACCATATAAACTACCCAACTTGGATAGTCTCACTTCTTCTGCCTCCCCTTCTCGCAGAGGATCTAGATTCATATACTACTTGCTCAACGCTGGCATTCAAGTTATCACCTTCATCCTTATGAAATACTATGAATTTAGCTCAAACGGTGGGGCTTGCTCTACCGTGGGGGATTTTTTTTTGGGGGGGGGGGGGGAGAGAGGGGGATGCAGAGAGGGAATATGGAGTCTTAAACAAACAAGAAAAAAGCTATTAAAAAAATCACTCCAGACAATCTTCATCTATTATCAACAAATAATTGTTTAGCACAAGGTTTAGAGTACATTTATGAGAGGAAAGAATAAAAGAAGAACAAAAACAGCTGTTATTTTTCTTTTTTACAGTTAACAAACAGCTGGATGCATCTCTCCTTCCAATCTGGTGTTTCTGTAAATAATATGACAAATCACACAAACAAAAGAATTAATACAACAAAGAAGCTTAATTCCCACACTTGCATCTTATTTTGAAGCCCTAAAAAGCTGGCTTCCAAGAGTCACAACTGGAGTTCCTTCTCCCATGATTGTTGTCAAGCTCATCTCTTTCTCTAGTATCCGATCCAATTCCGTCACCACGTAACTCATGGTAGGCCGCCTTTCACTCGAAGGGTCCATACAACGGACAGTCAACTGCATGAACTCTTCCATGCCTTCTGTGGTAAAGCTATTACCCAATCTTTGATCTATGATGGCAGATATGTTGCCAGATTCCTGATAATTCTCCACCTGAAATGAGAAAATTCTCTTGTTATCAACTGCTTAACTAGCTAAATTCACTCAGCGGCTTAAGTTTATTTCAATGCACGTAAAGGAGGACATTGGTCCTAAGTTAATTTCCTGATTTTCTCCAGGAGCCCCAATATCCTTGTCAATATGTTTCAAATTATAAGCTTGTTCTGAGAAGGGTGTACCCATTCAACTATGTTTATATTCAAATCTGAAGACAGCAAATCCATTGCTTCACGGCCACTAACTAGCTCCAGGAGAAATACACCAAAACTGTAGGCATCACTTTTCTCAGAAAATCGTCGGAACTCTCTGATCCTACAGAACAATGAGACAAAAGTCATTGAATCTTCACATCAATCAGATCCCTTAACCACTGGGGACAGGAGAACAGAGCCTTATATAAAATAGAACATCTTGTTTTAAGCCTCTGAACATAGGTCTCCACAAAAGAATGGGTGGAAAAGATGTTCCAAAAAGTAAACACGAAAGAAGCAAGTGGACTACTCTGGAGCAAGAAAAATTTCATCAGCAGCCACTTGAGAAGATGGGCCTGCAACCTCAAATCTCCCAAGAAAATTGCGTAATCCTGCATCTGCAACTTTAGCTATGAAATTTTCATCCACGAGAACATTTGCTGTCTTGAAGTCTTTATGAATCAAGCGGGGACTTAGGGAATGAAGATGAGCAAGACCTGCATATTTACATTGAGCGGCAATGGAGCATAAGAACCAAACAATAAGGTTTTTCAACTCAAAGAAGCTGATACAGGGCCCTCAAGAATTGTGAAAGCTTCTCAGATAATTTTGCCAGACCAGACCGGGGGACACATATTTTCTAAACAAAAGACAAAACAAATACCAGGGGAGCCAAAATGCTCACTGATTTTGCAGAGGATCACCTTTAGCTGCCCCTAGAGCTATAGAAAGCCTATGCTTGAACTCAAGTTTCTCTTGTGTAACGTGACCATCACCTAGAAAGAAAAACCCATGGAATGAAAAATCAAACAGTAAAATATATTGCATGCTACAAAGAGTTCGCAACATTTGCTAATTGGCTTGAAGTTGAAACCAGGTAAAAGCAAGAAAGATTGGAATAACAAAGAGGGATCAATTTGTGGGGGGAGAAAAGGGGAAGGAAGAAGCTCGGAACTTGGAAATATTAGGTTTCACCACAATGTACAGAAGACAGAGCACTCACGGAATAGTCAAATTGGGAATAAATATTGGTAAATAAAAAGTATAAACTGGAAAGGGAGGAAACAGAAGTTTGAGTAGAAAGATGATTACCATATAAGTGAACGGATACACTTCCATTAGGTATGTACTCATAAACAAGAATCTGCTGATCATGTTCCTGGCAGTATCCTAGGAGGGTGACTAAGTTCCGGTGCTGAATACATGAGAGGTAGCGAACCTGATAGGAGATACAGTCCCAATACATCAAACCATAAACAATGAACACATAGTCATAAGAACAATCATTAGTCATTTTGCAATACACCTAAACCAGATGAGAGTGGAATTTATAATTTGCTCCTCCTTACATAGTAGTCTCAATTTATCTGCAAAGCAGCATCAGACTTACTAGCTGTATTTCTTCCAAGTACACTGGATATATGAATACGGGTACAGAAAAATTAGAGACAACCCAAAAGATGAAGGCAAAAATGTGACTTAGGAGATAAAACACATGGCAGGTGTATTAGCTCAGTCCCCAATGGTAGGATGGAAAGGAGGCTTGTCAAAACAAATGGCAAGATAGAAAAAGGATTTCATCTTGGTATTCTCTCCAAAAGTTATATCATGCCATGTCAGGCGAGAGGTGCCTAACCCATCTACCCATGTATCAATCACGGTCTTACTTGCACTGGTAGACCCTTTTTCATGGCCAAGAGGAAGATATCCTAGTATGGGGATCTGTTTCTGGGGATATTCTATCAATTTCTTTCCATTTTTTTCTCGTCATTTTGATAACGTAAAATTTAATTGATTTGGACAGGCCTATAAAAGCAGAATACAAAAGTAAAGAATGTAATCAAAAGAGGGTTTCTACAGAGAGAGCCCAATCGTTTACCATAATTAGAATCTCACGGGTTCTCAAGAGCTTTGAATAACTCAATTTTTTCCATTTGTATCAGTTGAAAATTGCTATAATTTAAATCAATTCAATAAGTGAACTGCAGAAAAGAATTTCAAAATTTAGAAATAATATCAAATCCCATGACAGCCCAAGAATGAAAGTGTGCCTCTGGTTGCATATTCAATTCAGAACACATGACTAGGTCGTCTGTACCTAAGCTTGAGAAAGAATTCTTTATAGTAATTGACTCTCCTTTGTTTCACGGGAATGGACGAAGAGAAGTTTTTCTAATTAAAGTAATCTCATGATAACTCAATTTTGGACTCCCCATGATTAGCAAAAACGGAATCAAATACCATAAGTTACACTCTTTATTCCTCACAGCAGCAATCCACTTTTTCCCCCCTCTTTTACAATTGCCAGTTGTGTAATGCAATTTTATCAAGCTGTAACCTATGTTGCGTGGACTCTCCAAAATGTAGCCGTACCCATGTCCGATCCTTCAAAAATGCATTACTATTGAAGGACCCGATACGTATTCGGCCACATTTTCGAAGAGTCCGAGCAACATAGGCTTTAACCCAACGTAACACCTAGGTCCCTTCTCCCATTGCAGATACAATCACAAAAAGGAGAAAAGTACCAAAACTGACCTTCAATCTTCAAACATGCCTAAAAGTTTCGCATCGGCCTCCTAATATCCAGGTTCACCAAGATGGTTAAAATAAAGCCCAAGGGACTAAAATGTTGTGAAAGTCAACTTCCGTCTAATACTCAACCCAACAACTAATCAACTATCACCCATCCCAGTCAAAGCTTGGATTTGTCATGCCTTATTCACGCCACTGTTGATCACATAACAGAAGAGCAGTCCCAAGGAAGCAGCTAAAAGATGCTTCAAGTATAGCAGAAAAGTTGCTTGCTTCATCGTGTGTTTGGATTTGAGCTTCTAAGGAGATTGCAGAGATAAAGGATTTGGGCTAAGTGGCGCAACAGGTAATCTCAAATTGGAAGGTCTCTTGGGCAACTTAAACGGGTTTATCATGGTTTGGTGCCACTTTAGGAAGGAGATCAAGTAGTGAAATAATAACATGATTGGAAGAAAAGTAATATAAATGTTTTTAGACACAAGGTAATCAGCAACAGTCTCAATGATGTTTCTGTTAAGAAGCCAGAGTTGTGGCTTGATCTCTTACAGATTCAACAAGAACCCAAGATGACGTTTGGTCACCAGAATGTGATCCTTGACACAACTTAGAAAACTGTGAAAATTTAAACAGAGAATAGATGTGGACAGTTGGTCAGTGCCTCGTAGAATATCTAAAAAAATTCTGTTTTTAGTTATTCTGTATTTAGTTATAAAATATTTACTAACCTTATTAATTGAAATTGATTAAGTACCAAACAATTTTGGTATGAGTGCGTGTAAGTAAACTTCCATAAACTTTGTCACTCTATTTATTCAATCAGACAAGTGATAAAGGCCTGAAAGCGCGAGCTTTTCAGGAGATAAGCTGATGCATTTAGTGACTTTTATCTGTCAATGGAAGAAGACGACTTCCGAACCATTTTGATCAATCAGCGACTAATTAAAGGACGTAGTCACTTCAATATCAGGAAGAGGAACGAAAATTTGGATAGGCTCAGAGGGACCAGTATGATTAAAGAAACAAACTCAAAAGAATATGTGCACTAATTTCCATTAGATGTAATAAGTACTATTACCTCGTCAATAAATTCCTGGCTAGGGACAGCTGATCGCCTTTTTATTGCTACAAGCATACCATCATGAAGCAATCCCTTGTACACCTCCCCAAATTTGCCTTGGCCAATCAAATTCTTATCACTAAAACCTTTTGTTGCCAAAGACAATTCTTCTATCTGGAAGCGCCTGGCATCTCGTAAGGTCAATTCAATCCCAGCAGTTTTTCCAACTGCAAGTTATCCATATACTTGAGGAAGTGATCTTAATTGGATACTACATAATGGCATGTTTGATTCGAATAAGAACTGAGTTACAATCACCTTGAATAGATGGATCAGAAGAGCCTGTCTCGGAAGTTCTTGAAATGCTCCTTTTATGAAAAATACAGAACCATAAAATGACAATCGCAATCCCCACCAATGCCACGGCTCCTGCAGCACCTCCTACAATTGCTGCAAGAGTCCTTGACATTTGGCGACAACTTCAGCTACAAAGGCGAGTACTTTTGGGATATATACTTTGATACATTGACACTGAAATATGAAGGATGTGCATGATGTTAGCCGATGAAGAGAATTTTCAAGAAGGAAAGAATAATTTGTTCAAATAAGTCAGGCATCCTAATATTACTAACATTGTATTTGTTGGTAGGTAATAAATCACCGGTGCATGCAGTTAATCACCTTGCATAAGATGGAGCAAACACTTGTTTAGAAGACAAATCCCGAAGCAGGTGGGAGGACATAGTACACTATTTTCAGCTGAAACCTCAAGCAACAAAGACTGAAGGACCCACCACCAAAAGCATATGATAGACAAGAGCTTAAAACCCACGGCAACCCAATGCTTAAATAAGTATATGAATATGTTTTACTAACAAGGAAGCATAAATGAACATTATAGACTTGACATATAGCCCAATATGAGGGTCAAAGTGGCATAGAAGCTTATTTTACATCAAAGGAACAAAAAATTGGCATTTTTTCAGGGTCTTTATAGTAAATAGTTAGGGCACATTTAAGAAAACATAGATAAGAGAAGTCGAGAAAAAGAATAACCTGAGATAGAAGATAAATAGGTTGGATAGAAGGCAGCAAACTTCATTTGGGAGGGAATAATCTGGGAGAAGCGGCAGCAGCAGTCGGAGTCGGATCAGAATTCAGCCGTATTCCCACATAAAGTCAGAAATATTGAAACTTAAGGGGGAAGAAGTATCAAATCTAAAACCTACTGAAATCCTGTAACACTAACAATGAATCATCAGCATAGTGGTGTAGGTATAGGTAATGGGTATGTGGGGAATATGATACTCTACTCTAGTTTAATAGAAATGGGTTATTCTCTCCTCGGCCCGGCCATTTTAATCATCACCATTGTTGGATACAAACGATGCCGACAGAAAGCGACCTGGCGCCGACATATAAATTAGTCGTCTGCACCTCTATACAACTCAAAGATACCCCAACAACATAATAATAAAAAATACAAACACATTTCAAATCATTGCGGGAAATAAATTAATTAATAAAAAAAGAGGAAAATCCTACTTTTTCAATTGTGTAAATAGCAAGGAAAGAAAATGGAGCTGGAAGGAAGAAGAGGAAGACAAGTAATCGGAATTATTATTCTTCCTACTTAGTACTATATACTATACTAGTTTTCAAGTAGAAGCAGCGGCTGTAACCGTATTAAAACACTATTTAAGGAATAAATTTTTATTGTTGAAGCAAAAGAGTGTTTGTGTGGGTTGTAAAGTATAATGGCAAAGGTTGTCCGCTAATGCAAGTTGTGGACTATATTTACATTTATTTTTTTTTTTTTTAAAAGAATTACAAGAGAATATAATACTATTATATAATAGTACAGATGAGTGTATAATATATTATACACTATTATACATATGTTATGAAATAATAAAAGAACAAGAGCAATATTGCAGAGAAAGAGAGAGGAAATTCTTATTGAATTTTGGGATGATTTACAATGGGGTAAGACTCATCTATTTATAGGAGAAATTATGACTTAGTCACAAAATAAAACTCTCCACAAGATAGACATTCACTCCAAGTAGAATTTTATTCTTAACACTCCCCCTTGAATGTCTACTCAATAAGTAATGTGCCTCATTAAAACCTTAACTAAAATAAAACTCAATGGGAAAAAAATCTAGAAAAGGAAAAAGAGTACACATATCTAATAATACGCCTTTTGGTTGCCTCGTTAAAAACCTCGCAAGGAAAACCCAGTGGGACAAAACCTTGTAAGGGAAAAAGAGTGCAACGCGCATTAACTCCCCCTGATGAGAGCATCAATTCACATCCTTAAGTCTTCGCATCTCGATCTTGTACACTAGCTTCTTGAAGGTTGACGTCGGTAGAGATTTTGTGAACAAATTAGCCATATTATCACTTGAACGAATCTGTTGCACATTAATATCACCATTCTTTTGAAGATCATGTGTGAAAAATAACTTTGTTGAAATGTGCTTTGTCCTATCTCTTTTTATGAATCCTCCCTTCAGTTGAGTTATGCATGCTGCATTGTCTTCATACAAAATAGTGGGTAACTTGTCACATTTCACACCACATTTATCTCGAATAAGATGTATTATAGACCTCAACCACACACACTTTTGACTTGCTTCATGAATAGCAATTATCTCAGCATGATTAGATGAAGTAGCCACAATTGATTGCTTAGTCGATCGCCAAGATATGGCAGTGCCTCCACCAGGTAAACACATAACCTGTTTGAGATCGAGCCTTGTGTGGGTCGGATAAATACCCAGCATCAGCATAACCAACAAGATCGGGACTGCAATTGTTGCCATAAAATAAGCCCATATCGGTAGTCCCTTTTAGATACCGCAATATGTGTTTGATCCCATTCCAATGTCTCCTTGTGGGAGCAGAGCTATATCTTGCTAAGACATTAACTGAAAAAGTTATGTCGGGCCTTGTAGTATTGGAAAGATACATTAGTGCACCAATTGCACTAAGATATGGTACTTCAGGACCAAGTAGCTCTTCATTCTCTTCTTGAGGTCGGAATGGATCTTTGTTCACATCAAGTGATCGAACAACCATCGGAGTACTTAATGGATGTGCTCCATCCATGTAAAATCGTTTAAGTGCCTTTTCTATGTAGGTAGATTGATGAACAAAAATTCTGTTTGCCAAATGTTCAATTTGCAAACCAAGACATAATTTTGTCTTTCCGAGATCTTTCATCTCGAATTCCTTCTTTAAATAATCAATTGCCTTTCGGAGTTCTATAGGAGTTCCAATAAGGTTTATGTCATCAACATATACGGCAAGTACAACAAATTCCGATGTTGTTTTCTTTATGAAAACACATGGGCAAATGGCATAATTTATATAGCCTTCCTTTAATAAATACTCACTAAGACGATTATACCACATTCGTCCTGATTGCTTTAGACCATACAAAGATCTTTGCAATTTGATTGAAAACATTTCCGGGATTTTGAATTATTAGGCATTTTGAAGCCCTCGGGAATTTTCATGTGGATCTCATTATCAATTGAGCCGTAAAGGTAGGCGGTAACCACATCCATTAAATGCATGTCAAGTTTTTCATGGACAGCAAAACTAATGAGATAACGGAATATTATAGCATCCATAACAGGTGAATATGTCTCTTCATAATCAACACCAGGCCTTTGTGAAAATCCTTGTGCAACAAGGCGTGCCTTATATATTTGTACCTCATTTTTCTCATTTCTCTTGCGCACAAAGACCCATTTATAGCCAACAGGCTTAACACCATTAGGTGTTTGGACTACAGGCCCAAAAACTTCACGTTTTGCAAGTGAATTCAACTCTGATTGGATTGCTTCTTGCCATTTTGGCCAATCGAGTCTTTGTCGACATTCGCCAACAGATTGAGGTTCAAGATCCTTATTTTCTTGCATAATGCTGGATGCAACATTATATGCAAAGACATAATCCACCACTATATCCACTCGATTCAAATTTGTCTCAATATCGATTGGATTTATTGATAGTTCCTTATTTTCTTGAGTCTCGGGCTCAGTAGATTCCTCATGAATCCCAGAATTTATTAAGTCGTGGATTTCTTCATGAGTTTCTTTCATAGTGTCATTTTGATCATTTATTTTCCTTTTTCTAAGATTTCGATCTTTGGAACCTAATGGTCTGCCACGTTTCATGCGTGTTTTTGACTCATTAGCTATGACACTAGAAGATTGTCCAATAGGGACATCAATACGGATTGGAACATTCTCCGCAGGGATATGTGATTTTGTTATCCTTTTCATATCCGTAAATGCATCGGGCATTTGATTTGCTATTTTCTGCAAATGAATAATCTTTTGTACCTCTTTTTCACAAATAGAGGCACGTGGATCAAGATGAGATAATGATGGATTTTTCCACAAAATTTCCCGTTTGGTTTCACCAACTTCTCCCCTAATTTTGGGAAAAGTGTCTCATCGAATCGACAGTCTGCAAATCGTGCAGTAAACAAATCTCCCGTTAATGGCTCGAGGTAGCGAATAATGGAGGGCGATTCAAACCCAACATATATTCCTAACCTTCTTTGCGGACCCATTTTGGTGCGATATGGCGATGCTACAGGCACATATACTGCGCATCCAAAAATTCTTAAATGGGATATATTAGGTTCATGACCCAAAACTAATTGCAACGGGGAATATTTATGATAATATGTCGGTCTGAGACGAACTAGCATTGCTGCATGCAAAATGGCGTGACCCCAAACAGAAGTGGGTAGCCTCGTTTTCATGAGTAACGGTCTTGCTATCAATTGCAGACGTTTAATTAAAGACTCTGCAAGACCATTTTGAGTGTGAACATGAGCTACAGGGTGTTCCACTTTTATCTCAATTGATAAGCAATAATCATTAAATGCTTGGGATGAAAACTCAGCAGCATTATCAAGTCTAATAGACTTAATTGGATTATCGAGAAATTGTGCCCGTAATCGAATTATTTGTGCCATTAATTTTGCAAACGCGAGGTTGCGAGATGACAATAGCCACACATGAGACCATCTAGAGGATGCGTCTATCAAGACCATAAAATATCGAAACAACCCACTAGGTGGGTGAATAGGTCCACAAATGTCCCCTTGTATATGTTCCAAAAACGCAGGTGACTCAATTCCAACCTTTGTTGGTGATGGTCTAATAATTAACTTGCCTTGATAACAAGAAGTGCAAGAAAATTCATCATTTAAAAGAATCTTTAAATTCTTTAATGTATGCCCATTTGAGTTTTCTATGATTCGTCTCATCATAATTGATCCAGGGTGTCCCAATCGATCATGCCAAAGTACAAAAGTATTGGAATCGGTAACCTTTTGGTTTACAATAGAATGTGCCTCAATTGCACTAATTCTTGTCCAATATAGGCCACAAGACAAAGATGGGAACTTCTCAATAGCCCTTTTCTGGCCGGAGACATTTTTGGTAATGATGAGATATTCAAGATTATTCTCATCTATTGTCTCAATATGATATCCATTTCGACGGATATCTTTAAAACTCAACAAGTTCCTCTTGGACTTGGAGGAGAACATTGCATTCTCTATGATAAGTATTGTTCCCATAGGCAGAGTTATAGTAGCTCTTCCGGAGCCTTCAATTAATTTACTACTACCAGAAATTGTAGTAACATCTGCCTTACACATACTTAAATGAGAGAAATATTTCTTCTCTTTGAATATTGTATGTGTTGTACATGAATCAATTAAGCAAATATTTTTACAATTGAACTTTGATCCAAGTTTGCTTTGTGAGGTATCCATATTTGCTTCACATGATTTGACATACAAAATAAAATATACGAATAAACATTAGTATTTTTTTTTTTGAGTGTATACTTATAATACTAATGAATAACTAAAATTGTGATTAAATATCTCTATGTACTGTAGCATGTATCAAGTGCTCTATACTTATGGATATATAAGAAATAACATCCACATACACAAAATAACATTTGAAGACGTAGTTATGTACAAACATTTCTAAAAAACATGTGTTAACTGCAATTCTTCTTGTTGTAATCACAATGTAATATTAAAATAATAACAAATACTGCTATCTTATTATCTCGTTTGGTTTCATGTAAAAAAAAACTAACTACCACAATAGTGTAAGATAATAACAAGATAGCAACAGTATATTATATCACATTTATATGCTAGTGTGGTCAATTTAAAGACAGGGATTCGTACCCTTTTGTTCAAAACCAGTAACAAAATTTTCTTTTTCACATCACAGTATTACTCTAATAAATAATATATTAATCCTTGAATATTAAGCAAACTGAAACATTGTTTAAAACAAAAACTAGAATTATTTTTAATCGAATGAACTGACACTAATTCATAAAATAAATAATATGAATTGATACTAATGCCTACTAGTTTATTCACTAACTAATACAAATAAGCAAAATAAAAATAAAGTCAAACTACTCAATAATCTTTAACCACGGATCCATCACCGATCAAGTGGTCTATTTTTCCATCAGGGCGCTCAAAGAAGTCTGTCACATCCAAGTGGGTGATGTCAAAATCATTGTCAGAGACAAAATTGGCTTCATGGCCTTTATTCTTTAGAGATGCTTGATAAAGATCAACCAAATGTCTTGGTACACGGCAAATTTTTGCCCAATGCCCTTTTCCACCACAAAATAAGTGGATCTTTGACTGTGAGCTTCATCAAGGTGATGGCGCAAGAAAATCAAGACCTTAGCACATTCTTGGGTGGATGTTTTATTTCTGTCTTTAATGGCGTCTCCAAGACCCATTGCATCTAAATGGATTTCAGCATCCAACACCCATGGCATATAGTTCTTGCCCGAAATCTCAAAGGGCAACGAACTTTCTTTTCATAATGTCAGTCATAATTAAAAAAAAAGGAGAAAAATTACCTTAATCTTCTGAAAGAGCTTCTTGAGATGGTAGAGTCTCGTGCTGATAACGTGTTATGAAATAATAAAAGAACAAGAGCAATATTGCAGAGAAAGAGAGAGGAAATTCTTATTGAATTTTGGGATGATTTACAATGGGGTAAGACCCATCTATTTATAGGAGAAATTATGACTTTGTCACAAAGTAAAACTCTCCACAAGATAGACATTCACTCCAAGTAGAATTTTATTCTTAACAACATATTTATAAAGGCGTATGTAGACATTCAGTTGCAATTCTTGTTCAATATTAGTCCAAATTTTCATTAAATGGCTTCAAATTTTTCTTTATACTATTTCTAACAATTCTAGATAATACTCGCGCTAAATTTCTCACAAAATCAAATTCAGAATCTAAACTCACATATTTAAACTTGTTAAAAATTTAATTTTCATCACTCAAATGGATTTGGTTTGTTGAACTGATATTTGAGTTACAGTTACTGATCCAAAAATTAACTTAAAAGCTTGAGGAATCTTTTTTAAAAATCAAAAATTAATTTTGAGAACATATTGGAGTTGGATGTTGAATCTTAGCCTAATATCTTTTGGATAGTTGATTTTAAATTGAAATATGGGCTATAAAATTAAAATGTAAGGATCATAGTTGTTCTAATGTGAAATTTTTCCTTTTTCTCTACTAGTATACTAGCACTACGTATTATATTTTGTTTGGCCAAGCTGCAAAAGTCAGCTTATTTTGAAAAGTATTTTTTTTCTCAAAAGTGTGTTTTTCTAAAGTAATTTTGGTGAGAAGCAACAACAACAACAACCAAGTATAATCCCACAAGTGGGGTTTGGTGAGAAGCAATTTATATTTTGCGAATTAATTTGAAAAGCATTTCTGAGTAGCAATTAATGTTTAAAATTATTTTTTTCCGCTTCTCTAAATCTACTTCTGCTTTTATTCAAAAATACTTCTTCTTTTTTTCCATGGCCAAACACCTCAACTTTTTTTTGGAAAAATAAAATATTTTTAGCTTGAAGAAGCTTGGCTGAACAGGCTATTAGTACTATATTCTTACCTGTTGGCTCCAGCCTGTTCGTGGCTAAAAACAACACGTCTCTGCTAAGAGGCGATACATATACATATTCCTTAAATATTTTTAATTTATACGTATAGTTTGAGTCTATACAAGTGGTTAGATATTTGTAGCGATGTTAAATAAAATTCATGCTTGTGTTTTTCTTTTCACCAATGTTAATGTGTTCTTAATTGAGCAACCCGTTTACCCCGGAAACTTGTGTTTTGTTTGGCTGGGTAATACAAAATGAGAATAAATATGGAGAATATGCAAGTTCTGTTGAGTTTTATTTTAAGAGTGAATGGGAAATGAGAGTGTATTGCACCAAGTGAATGGGAAATGAGAGTGTATTGCACCAAGTGAATGGGAAATGAGAGTGTATTACACCAACAAGCAACAAGTGCCTATTCCACCATGTAAGTGCCTCCTCTATGATAGCCTAGTGCTTGTTACATCATGGAAGGGGCGGATTTATCTCAAAAAAACTGCTATAAATAGAGCAGAAGTTGGAGAGAACGAGATAGATCAGAAAAACACTTGAGATACTCTCTGTATACACTCGATATACACTCTGTATACACTTGATATATACACTGTATACACTCGATATATACACTGTATACACTGGAAAAACGAATTTCAATCTCTTTGGTAAGAATTCAACATTGGCTATACATTGCATTCCTTCCTCTCAGAATTTCCATTCGACTTCTGAGTTGTCCTTCTTTATTCTGCATTGTTTTAACCACAAACAAAGCATCCGTAAGTGTGATTTGCTGCCGAACTTTGTGTTCGCTGAAATACTGGGGTTTGAAGTACCGCTACACCAGTGTGTAATTCGTTCTATCCTGGGAGGAAATAATCCATAACCTTGGGTACTAGGAGGGGATTAAATTCCTTAAGGAAACACTGCGAATTCAGTGGGCTCGAATTAATTATTGCTTTATTTATATTTACGTTTTATACGCTAACATTTTTATTGTCCAGAATTGTTATTTAAAAAAAATATAGGATAACAACCAAGAAACCAACAAGCTTAAGGAATTTAATAATTTTTATTTCTATATTTGTGTTATCCTTATTATTCTGGAAATTAAAACCTTTGTGGTTTTGTGTACTCCCGTTTTGGAGAGTAAAGCCTTCGTGACGGTTTGTTGGAGATTAAAATCTACGTTATATTTTTTAACTCCAGTTTTAAACGTTTATTAAACGTTTGTTTGTGTCATTTTTTTCTCCAGAAAATGACTAACGAGAATGAGAACCAGGTTGTTCCAATGGTGACTGCTAATGCCTCAACAAGCCGAACGACTCCGGCAGCATTGGCATCGGCGGAGAAACCCGGAAAATTTTCCGGGATTGATTTCAAGCGCTGGCAACAAAAGATGTTCTTCTATTTGACTACTCTGAGTCTCCAGAAGTTCATCAAGGAAGATGTTCCTGTGTTGTTCGACGAAACTCCAGAAACTGAACGCTTTCTCGTCGTTGAGGCGTGGAAGCATTCAGATTTTTTATGCAAGAATTATATTCTAAGCGGGTTGGAAGATTCTTTGTATAACGTCTACGGTGGCGTAGAAACGTCAAAGGAACTGTGGACTGCGCTTGAAAAGAAATACAAAAGTGAAGATGCTGGGTTGAAAAAGTTTGTTGCTGCAAAGTTTTTGGACTACAAAATGGTAGATAGCAAGTCTGTTATTACCCAAGTCCAGGAATTGCAAGTGATTATTCACGATCTCCTTGCTGAAGGTAAAAATCAAATTAATATTGATGTTGAAAGTAGTAACCTTAGTATTTTTACTAATGAAAATTTCATTGAAGGTCTTGTTATCAATGAAGCATTCCAAGTAGCAACAATGATTGAGAAGTTGCCTCCTTTGTGGAAGGACTTCAAAAACTACTTGAAACACAAACGCAAGGAGATGTCCCTTGAAGATCTCATTGTTCGGTTGAGAATCGAAGAGGACAATAAAGCTACTGAAAAGAGAGGCCGTGGAAACTCAACAATAATGGGAGCAAATATTGTTGAAGAGAACAAGAAGAGGAAGAAGGCTTCTGGACCAAAATACAACCCAAGCAAGAAGCGGTTCAATGCAAACTGCTAAAATTGTGGAAAACCCGGACACAAATCTACGGAGTGTCGTTCTCCGAAGAAAGGCAATGGTCAAGCAAACATGGTTGAAAAACATGATGATGTTGATGACTTATGTGCCATGCTTTCCGAATGCAACTTGGTAGGCAATCCTAGAGAGTGGTGGATTGATTCTGGAGCCACTCGCCATGTTTGTGCAGTTAGAGAAGCGTTTGCTACTTATGCTCCTGTTGGACCCGACGAGACGATTTCTATGGGAAATGCATCTAAGGCCAATATTGAAGGATGTGGGAAGATATTTCTCAAAATGACTTCCGGCAAAGTGGTGACTTTGAACAACGTCCTTCATGTTCCCGAGATTAGGAAGAATTTAGTCTTTACTGGACTTCTTGTTAAGAATGGTTTTAAATGTGTTTTTGTTTCCGATAAGGTTGTAATAAGTAAGAACGAAATGTTTGTAGGAAAAGGTTACCTCACCGAGGGCCTTTTCAAGCTGAATGTAATGGTCGTTGAGAATAATAATAAAATTTCAGCTTCGTCTTACTTACTTGAGTCAAATGAATTATGGCATATACGTTTGGGTCATGTCAATAATAAAACCTTACGGAAAATGATTAATTTGGAAGTATTGCCTAAATTTGAATGTGACAAATCAAAATGTCAAGTATGTGTGGAATCTAAGTATGTTAAACATCCTTATAAGTCGGTTGAAAGGAATTCAAATCCTTTAGACTTAATTCACACAGATATTTGTGACATGAAGTCAATACCATCTCGCGGTGGAAAGAAGTATTTCATAACTTTTATTGACGATAGTACTCGATATTGCTATGTTTACTTACTTAATAGTAAAGATGAAGCAATAGACGCATTCAAGCAATACAAAAATGAAGTTGAAACACAACTTAACAAGAAAATCAAAATGATAAGAAGTGATAGGGGTGGTGAATATGAATCTCCTTTTGAACAAATATGTTTAGAATATGGAATTATTCATCAAACAACGGCCCTTACACGCCCCAATCCAATGGGATTGCAGAAAGAAAGAATCGTTCATTAAAGGAGATGATGAACACATTATTGATAAGTTCTAGTTTGCCACAGAACTTGTGGGGGAAGCCGTACTTACGGCTAGCCGAATACTAAATCGAGTACCCCATAGCAAAACACAATCCATTCCATATGAAAAATGGAAAGGAAGGAAGCCCAACTTGAATTATTTTAAAGTGTGGGGTGTTTGGAAAAAGTGCAAGTTCCTAAACCCAAAAGGGTAAAAATAGGACCGAAAACCGTTGATTGTGTTTTCATAGGATATGCGACTAATAGTAAAGCATATCGATTTCCGGTTCATAAATCAAAAAATTCCGACATTCCTAATAATACGGTTATAGAATCAGATAATGCTGAGTTCTTTGAAAATATATATCCGTACAAAAAGGAATGTGAGTCGATTAGTGAAGGATCTAAACGACCTCGGGAAAAAGCAAAAGAAAGTACACTTAACCAGGAAGATCCAAGGCGTAGTAAACGTCAAAGAACGTCTACTTCATTTGGACCAGATTTTGTGACTTTCTTATTGGAAAATGAGCCTCAAACATTTAAAGAAGCTATGTCTTCTTCGGAATCATTGTTATGGAAAGAGGCAGTCAATAGTGAAATAGAATCTATATTGAACAACCATACATGGGAATTGGTTGATCTTCCTCCCGGAAACAAACCGTTGGGTTCTAAATGGATCTTTAAGAGGAAAATTAAAGATGATGGCACTATTGACAAATATAAGGCAAGACTTGTGGTCAAAGGGTATAGACAACGAGAAGGTCTTGATTATTTTGATACATACTCTCCAGTTACAAGAATTACGTCCATACGAACGTTAGTAGCGTTAGCTGCAGTTTATGGTCTTGAAATTCATCAAATGGATGTTAAGACGGCTTTCTTAAATGGAGAGTTGGAGGAAGAAATCTACATGGAACAACCAGAAGGGTTTGTGGTTCCAGGTAAAGAAAAGAAGGTCTGTAGACTTGTTAAGTCCCTTTACGGATTAAAACAAGCACCCAAACAATGGCATGCTAAATTTGACCAAACAATGTTGACAAATGGGTTTAAGATAAATGAATGTGATAAATGTGTGTACATTAAAAATGTTCCAAATCACATAGTCATTGTTTGCTTATATGTGGATGATATGCTCATAATGAGTAATGACATTGCCAATATAAATGCTACTAAGCGTATGCTAACTAGCAAGTTTGATATGAAAGACTTGGGAGTTGCTCATTTAATTCTAGGAATTAAGATCCATAAGACTTCTCAAGGTCTGGCATTGTCACAATCTCATTATATCAAGACAGTACTTGAAAAATTCAAGCACTTGGGCTTTAAAGTTGCAAAGACTCCAATTGACGTGAATCTTGCATTAGCAAAGAACAAAGGCCAAAGCATATCACAATTGGATTATGCTCGTGTGTTGGGTTGCTTAATGTACATCATGAACTGTACACGACCGGATATAGCCTGTGCTATAAGTAAATTGAGTCGATATACGAGCAATCCAAGTCAATCTCATTGGATGGCCATGAAACGAGTTTTGGGGTACTTAGTACATACCCAGGACTTTGCTTTGCACTATAATAAATATCCTGCGGTCATTGAGGGATATTGTGATGCAAATTGGATCACCGGATCAACTGATTCCAAGTCCACAAGTGGATATGTATTCACCATTTGTGGAGGAGCGGTATCTTGGAAGTCGTCCAAACAAACTTGTATTGCCCGCTCTACAATGGAGGCTGAGTTCATAGCCTTGGATAAAGCCGTTGAAGAAGCTGAATGGCTCCGGAATGTCTTGGAAGATATTCCATTTTGGCCCAAACCCTTGGCACCAATATGCATACACTTTGATAGTCAATCGGCAATTGGAAGGGCTGGGAGCGTTATGTATAACGGTAAATCTCGTCATATACGACGAAGACATAAAACCGTTAGACAATTACTCTCTAGAGGAATTATCACGATTGACTATGTAAAGTCAAGTGATAATGTGGCGGATCCACTTACAAAAGGCCTAACTAGAGATGTAGTTGAGAAATCATCGAGGGGAATGGGACTGTGGCCGAGAACAAGTCATAGTGGCGGTAACTCTACCTTAGAAGACTGGAGATCCCAAGATCTAGGTTCAAGGAGATCAAACAAAGTCATTTTTGACGGTTCAACATTGTCAAATAAACTTTTGGTCCATTCTCTTATAAGACAATGTTCAGTACCAAGGATAAAGCATTAAGGCTTTTTAATGATTTCTAAATTTGATACGAGGTATATCAAATAGTGTATCTACGGGATGACACGTTTAGGAATCACCTATGTAAGTGTGAAGTGTTAGCCGCTTCAAGGAGAATTCTATAAGGCCAGTTCTCTACGCACTTATGAAACCAGGCGGTGTTCATGGCTGAAACGAACACAACAATGAGAACCAAAGACGGTTAAGGGTTGGTTGTGTGACTTGTGGTTGTCTAGGTATACACCAAAGTTTGACGGTTCAAAGATATCAAATCTACCGATTGATCGAGTATATCCGACATAAGTTCACTACGGAAAGTTCAAAGGGAAACCTACTTATCCAGATGCAATTAATCCTTACTTGTGAATCACACTGTTTTTCATGCATACTTCCATGATATAGCCATTCCCCATTCATGTGGGGGATTGTTGAGTTTTATTTTAAGAGTGAATGGGAAATGAGAGTGTATTGCACCAAGTGAATGGGAAATGAGAGTGTATTGCACCAAGTGAATGGGAAATGAGAGTGTATTACACCAACAAGCAACAAGTGCCTATTCCACCATGTAAGTGCCTCCTCTATGATAGCCTAGTGCTTGTTACATCATGGAAGGGGCGGATTTATCTCAAAAAAACTGCTATAAATAGAGCAGAAGTTGGAGAGAACGAGATAGATCAGAAAAACACTTGAGATACTCTCTGTATACACTCGATATACACTCTGTATACACTTGATATATACACTGTATACACTCGATATATACACTGTATACACTGGAAAAACGAATTTCAATCTCTTTGGTAAGAATTCAACATTGGCTATACATTGCATTCCTTCCTCTCAGAATTTCCATTCGACTTCTGAGTTGTCCTTCTTTATTCTGCATTGTTTTAACCACAAACAAAGCATCCGTAAGTGTGATTTGTTGCCGAACTTTGTGTTCGCTGAAACACTGGGGTTTGAAGTACCGCTACACCAGTGTGTAATTCGTTCTATCCTGGGAGGAAATAATCCATAACCTTGGGTACTAGGAGGGGATTAAATTCCTTAAGGAAACACTGTGAATTCAGTGGGCTCGAATTAATTATTGCTTTATTTATATTTACGTTTTATACGCTAACATTTTTATTGTCCAGAATTGTTATTTAAAAAAAATATAGGATAACAACCAAGAAACCAACAAGCTTAAGGAATTTAATAATTTTTATTTCTATATTTGTGTTATCCTTATTATTCTGGAAATTAAAACCTTTGTGGTTTTGTGTACTCCCGTTTTGGAGAGTAAAGCCTTCGTGGCGGTTTGTTGGAGATTAAAATCTACGTTATATTTTTAACTCCAGTTTTAAACGTTTATTAAACGTTTGTTTGTGTCATTTTTTTCTCCAGAAAATGACTAACGAGAATGAGAACCATGTTGTTCCAATGGTGACTGCTAATGCCTCAACAAGCCGAACGACTCCGGCAGCATTGGCATCGGCGGAGAAACCCGGAAAATTTTCCGGGATTGATTTCAAGCGCTGGCAACAAAAGATGTTCTTCTATTTGACTACTCTGAGTCTCCAGAAGTTCATCAAGGAAGATGTTCCTGTGTTGTCCGACGAAACTCCAGAAACTGAACGCTTTCTCGTCGTTGAGGCGTGGAAGCATTCAGATTTTTTATGCAAGAATTATATTCTAAGCGGGTTGGAAGATTCTTTGTATAACGTCTACGGTGGCGTAGAAACGTCAAAGGAACTGTGGACTGCGCTTGAAAAGAAATACAAAACTGATGATGTCGGGTTGAAAAAGTTTGTTGCTGCAAAGTTTTTGGACTACAAAATGGTAGATAGCAAGTCCGTTATTACCCAAGTCCAGGAATTGCAAGTGATTATTCACGATCTCCTTGCTGAAGGTAAAAATCAAATTAATATTGATGTTGAAAGTAGTAACCTTAGTATTTTTACTAATGAAAATTTCATTGAAGGTCTTGTTATCAATGAAGCATTCCAAGTAGCAGCAATGATTGAGAAGTTGCCTCCTTTGTGGAAGGACTTCAAAAACTACTTGAAACACAAACGCAAGGAGATGTCCCTTGAAGATCTCATTGTTCGGTTGAGAATCGAAGAGGACAATAAAGCTGCTGAAAAGAGAGGTCGTGGAAACTCAACAATAATGGGAGCAAATATTGTTGAAGAGAACAAGAAGAGGAAGAAGGCTTCGGACCAAAATATAACCCAAGCAAGAAGCGGTTCAGTGGAAACTGCTACAATTGTGGAAAACCCGGACACAAATCTACGGAGTGTCGTGCTCCGAAGAAAGGCAAGAAGAAGGGTCAAGCAAACATGGTTGAAAAACATGATGATGTTGATGACTTATGTGCCATGCTTTCCGAATGCAACTTGGTAGGCAATCCTAGAGAGTGGTGGATTGATTCTGGAGCCACTCGCCATGTTTGTGCAGTTAGAGAAGCGTTTGCTACTTATGCTCCTGTTGGACCCGACGAGACGATTTCTATGGGAAATGCATCTAAGGCCAATATTGAAGGATGTGGGAAGATATTTCTCAAAATGACTTCCGGCAAAGTGGTGACTTTGAACAACGTCCTTCATGTTCCCGAGATTAGGAAGAATTTAGTCTCTACTGGACTTCTTGTTAAGAATGGTTTTAAATGTGTTTTTGTTTCCGATAAGGTTGTAATAAGTAAGAACGAAATGTTTGTAGGAAAAGGTTACCTCACTGAGGGCCTTTTCAAGCTGAATGTAATGGTCGTTGAGAATAATAATAAAATTTCAGCTTCGTCTTACTTACTTGAGTCAAATGAATTATGGCATATACGTTTGGGTCATGTCAATAATAAAACCTTACGGAAAATGATTAATTTGGAAGTATTGCCTAAATTTGAATGTGACAAATCAAAATGTCAAGTATGTGTGGAATCTAAGTATGTTAAACATCCTTATAAGTCGGTTGAAAGGAATTCAAATCCTTTAGACTTAATTCACACAGATATTTGTGACATGAAGTCAATACCATCTCGCGGTGGAAAGAAGTATTTCATAACTTTTATTGACGATAGTACTCGATATTGCTATGTTTACTTACTTAATAGTAAAGATGAAGCAATAGACGCATTCAAGCAATACAAAAATGAAGTTGAAACACAACTTAACAAGAAAATCAAAATGATAAGAAGTGATAGGGGTGGTGAATATGAATCTCCTTTTGAACAAACATTGGCTATACATTGCATTCCTTCCTCTCAGAATTTCCATTCGACTTCTGAGTTGTCCTTCTTTATTCTGCATTGTTTTAACCACAAACAAAGCATCCGTAAGTGTGATTTGCTGCCGAACTTTGTGTTCGCTGAAATACTGGGGTTTGAAGTACCGCTACACCAGTGTGTAATTCGTTCTATCCTGGGAGGAAATAATCCATAACCTTGGGTACTAGGAGGGGATTAAATTTCTTAAAGAAACACCGTGAATTCAGTGGGCTCGAATTAATTATTGCTTTATTTATATTTACGTTTTATACGCTAACATTTTTTATTGTCCAGAATTGTTATTTAAAAAAAAAAATATAGGATAACAACCAAGAAACCAACAAGTTCTATCGTTATCTTGGTAATTACATGCATTATCAACCAAATATGTCTCATTTTTAACTAAGATCATGATCTATGTATATACATTAAGTTATTAAGAATATATAATTTAATATAACCATATCACATAAATGATTTACTTTCATATTCAACTTCACGTGCCGATAGTGAATTATCCTTCTTTTTACCGTAACGCAAGCATAATGGCTTTATTTTACCTCTTACTCATTTTGCTCCACCTTTGAGTATTTGAACGTAGCTCTACATGTGGGGTAAATTATTAAATCTGCAGGACCAAAATGGATATTCAATTTGGATAGACGGAGTACAACTAATCAATCAAATAGATAATTGTAAATCATAAAGTATTATAATCACTAATACATAATAAACTAAGTGAATTGTGTAAATATTATGAGTTACTATCAAATCGGAAATCAATTAATATGAATGTAATCACAATTTTTAAAGGTAGCCTCAAAACATATTCGCTATCAGATGTTCGAATTATAGCAAATCTCCCCATTTAGTTGATTCTCAAGTAATGGACTTATATGCATATACACCTAGCTATTATTTTAAATAAACTAATCACAAATTTCCTTCTCCAAACTTTAAATTAAAATATCGAAATGCACCTAATGTTACCTAAGATAGCACGTATATTAATTTAACCAGAGTTTGAATTTTCGCTGCATAAGATAGTTCAACAACAACAACAATAACTATCCAGTATAATCCCACGTAGTCGGGTCTGGGGAGGATAATACATACGCAGGCCTTACCCCTACCCGATAGGGTAGAGAGGCTGTTTCCAATCGACCCTCGGCTCAGGAGAAGAAAAAGAAAGAACAAAAACAAAAACAAACACAACAAAGCATTAGTAACTCCAGCAGAAATCACATATATAATTAAGTAAAACATAGACTACACATAACATGGCATACAAAAAGACAAGATAAACAAAAACAACAATAGGAACAAGGAACAAGGGCATTAGTAACTCCAGCAGATATCACAGAAATAATTATGTAACCATAAACCATAAGTCAAATGACATGCAATACAATACATCACTCCTCTACGGGGAGCCCCACCAAACCTCGGCCCAGTCCCAGGGAAGAAGTGCGTGCAATACTAGAAGCCCCTATCCTACAACCCTGATACTAGACCTCAAGACTTTCCTATCAAGGGCCATATCATCGGAGATCTGCATTCTAGCCATGTCTTGCCTAATCACCTCTCCCCAGTACCTCTTGGGCCTCCCTCTGCCTCGACTCACGCCAACCACCGACAGTCGCTCGCAACTCCTCACTGGTGTATCGGGGCTTCTCCTCCACACATGCCCGAACCACCTGAGCCTCGCTTCGCACAGCTTCTCATCCACTGGGGCCACCCCTACCTTCTCCCGGATAACTTCGTTCTTAACCATATCCAACCTGGTGAGCCGACACATCCACCTGAACATCCTCATCTCCGCAACCTTCATTCTCTCAACATGAGAGTTCTTCATCGGCCAGCACTCCGCCCCGTACAATATGACTGGTCTAACTACAACTCTATAAAACTTCCTTTTGAGTTTTTGTGGCCCTTTCTTGTCATACAAGACTCCCGATGCAAGCCTCAATTTCGATCACCCTGCCCTTATACGGTGAGTGACATCTCTATCGATCTCTCCATCCCCCTGAATCACCGACCCAAGATATCTGAAAATGTCCCTCTTGGCGATGACCTGAGAACCAAGCTTCACGTCTCTACCAACTTCTTCATTGCTCGACTCGATGCTAAAATTACACTCCAGGTATTCTGTCTTAGACCTGCTTAGTTTGAAACCCTTAGACTCGAGAGTCTGTCTCCAAACCTCCAACCTCTCATTAACACCGACCCTCGTCTCATATATCAAGACTATGTCGTCAGCAAATAGCATACATCATGGCACATCCCCTTGGATATGACGAGTTAGAGCATCCATCACCAAACTAAATAAGAGAGGGCTGAGCGTAGATCCTTGATGAAGCCCCATAACTACCAGGAAGTGGTCTGAGTCGCCACCTACTGTCCTAACCCTAGTCTTACCTCCATCGTACATGTCCTTGATCACTCTGATGTAGGCTTCCGGCACGCTCTTCGCTCCGGGCACCTCCATAGCACCTCTCTTGGGACCTTGACGTACGTCTTCTCCAAGTCGATAAACACCATATGCACGTCCTTCTTCTTGTACCTGAACTTTTCCACCAATTTCTTGACAAGGTGGATAGCTTCTGTAGTGGAGCGGCCCGGCATGAAACCGAACTGGTTCACAGATATAGACGTCATCTCCTTCACCCTCGCCTCAACCACCTGCTCCGAGACTTTCATGGTGAAGCTTAGTAATTTAATACCCCTATAGTTGTTACAACACTGGATATTCCTTTTCTTCTTATACACGGGCACAATTGTGCTCCACCTCCACTCCTTCGGCATCCTCTTAGTCCTAAAGTTCACATTAAACAACCTAGACAGCCACTCCACTCCTATTCTACCCATGCATTTCTAGAACTCCACTAAAATTTCGTCTGGCCCAATCGCTTGACACCTATTCATCCTACGTACAGCCCCCACGACCTCCCCATCCTAATGCGCTGCATAAGATAGTTCATTGTACTAAATTTGATTAGCACGTTGAAGCACTTTTTGATTAATTTTCAAAATTTTAGGTACAACAAAGCATGCGGGGCATTTAATCAAAATAAAATGTTTATCGTCATAGCTCAATTGTTTAAGTATCACAGTGGCGACATCATCATAAAATCAACAATTTAATTAATAATTTTTTTATTTGTCTGCTGTAAATTCATAAAATGTAAAAAACAAACATACAACACAATAAAACAAATATTTTATTCAATCGAATCAAAATAATACGCGATTTTGACTTCAATCAAGATTAATGATTTGCCAATATTACACAGAACGATATAATTACATTATTTGACAACTTATTTATGAGCTCAACCACAAGTTTCACTAATCTTCATGTAGATTTTAGAGAAGTAAAATATACATCTCCGTTGTATTTTAGAGCTAGTGTTAAATAAATTTTTTTTCTTCATATTTTCATACAACTTTTCTGATTTTTCTAAATATCCAAAGTAAATACATTAAATTATAGAAATATGATTTACTTATGTCTATTTTCTTAGAACTTTCTTTTCATGTTATAAATAAAGTATTTATTGTTTTCATTTCAATAAAATGGGTATTTTCTTTTCATGACGTAAATAAAATATTTTTGTTTCATTTAAAAAAAAGAGTACTTTTTTTTCATTATTTAGAAAAATTATTTTCTTTAATTTCAATAAAATGGGTACTTTCTTTTTATGTTGTAGAAAGAATACTTTATTTTTCAACATAAAAGAGCATTTTCTTCTTATCTATGGCTCAAATTTCAGTGTTGTTCATGTGCGAAAAAAAATAAAGCTACTCATAGAGTTTTTTTGGATTTGTGTGAATTTTTAAAAGAATAATTAAATTACCGAAGAAAATAAAGTCCTGACAACGTTGGGTATTTTTATTTTAGGGGAGTGGGGAAGGGATAGGGAGAGTGGGTATTTGGGGGAAGGGGGGAAGGGGGGAGGTGAGTAGGATAGTATAAGAAATTATTTTCCTAGAAAATATTTTTCAAAAAAAAACTTTTCTCTCAAACAATAGAACAAGGGAAAAAAGTGATAAAATCACTCATTTTTCGAAAAAATATTTTACATGAAAATATATTTTATAGTAAATATTTTCTTTCATACAAAACACGCCCTCAATATAATCTTTTTTGTTTTCAACCAAAACGAAAGATCGCTAAGTCAATTAAAAACACCAAGCTACCCTTATTTTTAACCTTTAGGTAAAAGTATGTTTGGACCACAAAAGAAAATAAAATAAAAAAGGAATTTTTACAAACCTATACACTATTGCAAACTTTATTACTTTCATTACTTAAAGTTTAATTTAATTACCTTCTATATATAAATTTACCAATTATGTACACTTTAAAAATTAAATGAGTATCCCTTTATATCATGAATCATTGCTTCTCATCCTTATTTTCCCTCATGCACTCGCTCTCATTCTCTCTCATGCCCTCTCTCTTTCTCTACGCCTCTCTCTATCTCTCACTCTCTAATTTGTGTAATGTAGAGCAAAAAAAAAGAGAGCAGCAATTTCACCATTTACAGCCATTAAAAAGCTTTGAAGCTTTGAATTCGAATTTGAGTTTTCAAATAACATTATTTGTTTGAATTTGGTGTTATTGCAAACAATTGAGAATTCTCTCTACGTATCTCTCTATCTCTCAATCTCTAATTCCAATAAATAAAGCAAATGAAAAGAGAGCAGTAATTCCACCATTGACAACCATTAAAAAGTTTTGAAGCTGTGAATTCGAATTTGGGTTTTTAAAAACTACTCCTCCGGTCCAAAATAAGTGATTTTTTGGCCTTTTTTTGTGGTCCAAAATAAGTGATTTTTTCGGATTTCAAGAATGACTTAATGATGTTTTTCCTACATTGTCCTTGGAGTAAATAGTATTGGAATATGTGTTAGGAGTTTTATGTGAGATAGTAAGGTTAAAATGGTCAATTATATTGCTAATTAATGCTAAAAGGTGACTTTCTTAATATGTGTAAAAACATTCAAAAAATCACTTATTTTGGACCGGAGGGAGTATTATTTGTTTGGATTGGGTATTGTTGCAAATAATTGAGAATATTGTTTGAAGTTTATTTTAATTTTAAGGATGTTTTGGTGAAGATTAGACTTGATTTTGACTTAATTTCATATTGAAACTCGAAGGAGAAAAAGAAGAAGGAGAAGAAGATATGCCATACAATATACTACAGAAATTGTATTAAAGTTGTAAAAAAATTGTGCTCTGTTATTTATGTATATGTTTTTTTAATTTAAATATATTACCAAAGTTGAGCAATATTATATAAAAATTATATTTAAGTTATATGATATTGGAGTGGTATATAACTGGGTAGCAATAATGTGTGGAAATTATAAATAAATTGTATAATATATAAATAATTTGTATAAATCAAGTATAAGATATATACGTCAATTTTTCGAAACTGCTGATATTTTTCTGTTAATTTTTCTCTAGAATTATTTTGACAAATATATAGCAGATACTACAATATATCTATTTGTATACTTACTATAATAAAAGGAAGAAACCACAACGTGGAAAGTTGACCGGCTTTTTAACAATTAAAAATAAAAATACATTTCATGTTGGAAAAAAAGTATAATTACAATAATTTTTAAATTTTTGGATATTGCATTGCTTAAATAATGGATGCACGAAGATTTCGGATATTGAGGCAAACTATATGATTATGCCTCTAGATACACATGCCACTGAAAATGCTTGACATAAATTCATTAATTTGTATGCTGAAGGTGTTAGATAATAAAAATCATGTACTAAAACTGTAGATTTAGTTTCTTACGGAAATAAAAAGGGAAGAAAAGCTTTAAAAAACAAGCATTTCAAGGTATTAGCAACATATAGAAGAAGAAAATTCTATATTGGGCCACAGTGTTTGATATTTCCATAGTGTTTGATATTCGTCAAGCACGAAGAAAACGTAAGAAAACTTAAGAGGAAGTAATTTACATCGAAAATTCAAAGAGAAGAAAAGATCTTAGATATCAAGGGTATAACAAAAAGATGAAAGAGAAGAGGAGACAAAAAAAGAAAAAAAACAAAAAAAGGGTGTAAGTAAAACCTTCATCGAAGTCACTAATTATAGATCGAGAGCCTTTTTAAGGTGATATGTATATATATTTTGTAAACAAAACTTGTTTAGGTCGAGTAATTAATTTTTGATAATAAAATTTTAAATAGTAAATAGGTATGTAAAAATCCCAATAAAACTAACATATATGCTTACAAAAGTGAGAGAAAAATAGTTGGGAGCGACCTTTCAAAGTAATAGCCTGGTTGGACAAATTTTTCCTTAGATCAAAAGTGCTTCTTTTTCCAAAAAAAATATTTATTTCCTCAATTTGAGATGTTTGGCCGCTTTTTGAGGAGAAAATTTGTTTTTGGATAGAAGCAGATACAATATTGAGAAGCAGAAAAAGTATATTTTAGTAGAATCTTTTTTTGAATTTTTTCTTACCAAAAATACCATTAGCAAAATCATATATAAAATGCGGGAAGCGAGGCTCAGATAGTTTGGGCATGTTCAGAAGAGAAGCCCGAATGTTCCGGTAATGAGGTGCGAACGGTTGGCTGTGGAGGGAACAAGAAAAGGTAGATGGCGGTCTAAGAAGTATTTGGGGGAGGTGATTAGGCAAGATATGGCTAGGCTTCAGAAATTTGAGGATATGACACTTGATATGAACACATGGAGATCTAATATTAGGATTGTAGGGTAGGAGGTAATTGAGTCTTGGCTTATGTCATGAGTTTGTGTATCTAGATTGGTAGGTATACTATTTCGCTTTTATTCTGTATCGTTCTTCTTGATTGCATGTCATACATATTTTTCATATTATTTCTGTTCCGTTACTAATATTGTCTCTTTTATGCTTTTGTCTTCTTAAGTCGAGGGTTTTCTACTCATTCTGAATAGGAGTAAGGTCTGCGTATACAATATCCTCCCTAGACCCCATTAGTGAAAATTCACTGGGTCATTGTTGTTGTTGTTGTTGTCGTTGTTGTTGTTACTTAGCTTAATTATTAAGTAATATATAACAACTTTTCGGATGAAATTTCATTATTGAATGATATTTTGATTTATTTAAATCATCTTGAAAGAATAAAGTACTTCTCTTTCATATTTCTATTATATAGAAAAGAGAATAGGAGGTTGACTAAGGGCATAATAGTCATTTTAAATATATTAATGCATTATTTGTTTGTATACTATGCTCAAAAGTTTTGTTATGGGTTCTTAATAACCCAAAAAACCAAAACTAACGTATCCATAAGCTATTAAATTCTTTAGGTGGACCCCACTTTCCATTCAACCTTTACTATTTATTAAATTGATTACTTGATTGTTATTATTATTTTTTTCAACAAGTACTTTGAACTAGAATAATTATTTTTTTGATAATTTATCATTCAAATGTTCGTCCGATTAAAAATACTAAGGTCACATACATTTATATATGACAATTCTATTATTTTTTAAAAAATATCATTTTATTTATTAACTATTTCAGTAAAGGAGATTTCATTAAAAAATTTAATGATACTATATGTAGATTGACATTCAAATGTTATTATATCATTATCAATTGATATCATTGTATACAAATTTCAATTGGAATACTTCATAAAATTCAGAAAATTTTTTATTTAAGAATAAAATATAGTTTCAAGTTCCCTTTTTGATTATAGAATATAAAAAATGATAATAATTATCCCCTCTCTAAAAATATGAGTTGAGAATATCTGAAGTAAAAATGAAGACAACTAATTTGTGAAATTATTATCTTTTAAAAATTGTTATATATTAAGAAGTATGAGAAGTATCGTCATACAATATTATACTTCTCCTTCTATGATCGAAGTTAGTTGAGTACATACTTTATTCAATTAGAATTCAAAATTATAAAAAATTTAAAATAGATAAATATACAATTAATATTTTTAAAATAGTCTCAACAAATACTACTATTGTGATGTTGATTGCATTAATACCCTAAATAGTATCTCAATCATATCGAATGAAACTAGAAAAAAATATTATGTCATTCCAATAGAACAAATCACAAAGTTTCTTGTTAAAATTTTTAATTACTAAAATCATGATTATTATTTAAAAGAACCAAAAAATACCTTTTCATCAACTATTTGGGAATAATATTAATAGTTAACTTATGATTAGTAAAAAAGAAAAAGATAATGCATTAACACACTGAAAATACTAAAAGAATAAAACTATATATCATTCAATTTAAAAAATCAAAAAAATATATGACGAATTATTTCTCAGCTAACTTTTTAATTACTATTTAGTAATAATTAATTTAAGGCTTAGTGATGTAAAAAATATATATTAAAATAAAAGAGGCTCTATGTAGAAATAATTAAAATTCTACTTGAATTATTATCTAATCACTGTACAATAAAGCATTAAACTCGACAAGTGTTTCAAAGTGATAGTTATAGTAATACGAATTCAGAAAAATTAAAATGCACATAATGCAAAAGATAAATAACAATACATGTAATCGTGGTTTTATACGTTATTATAGAAAAGCCTATTCAATTTCTTCTTTCCCTAAAGACGTATAAAGTGTGTAATTTACAATAGACCAAGAAATATTATAAAGATGAAAAAAAGTAGAAAATAAAAAGAAACAACAATTGGACCTATGCATCGCACGGGCGCATCATCTAGTTTTAAATAAAATACAATAATATCTGTAGTAATAAATATTTAAGATTATTTATCTAGTTATAAAATATTAACTATTAAATGAATTTCTTAATATTATTATTTATAAATTGAAAAGTACTTTTAAATTTATTATACAAATATACATTTTTAAAAAAATATTCATTCGAAAAGTATTTTTAAAAAAATATTTCTCAAAATAAATCGATATGCTACCCATTAGCCTTTTCGTGTTTGCCCGTTTCTCCAGGTGGGATATTTTTGAAAAAGCTGCTTGGGCGTCATAAAATACCTCTGTTTTAAAAGGCAAAATTGGGACTCGCTCCGGAGTGGAGCATTCGTAAAACGTCTATGGGCTTATGTGTGGAACTTAGTTCCATGAGATTTACGCCCCGGACACGCCCAACGTCCAACGTATTGGGCTTGCCTAATAGAAGTTTATGCAATTGTATGTGACTACCCTTGTAAATCTACAAATTTTCTTAATAAATCGTTGACTACTCAAAATTACTTTCTTTCTAAGTATAAATTATTAAGTTGGAGGTATTGTCACAATTAAAATAAAACTTATTGCACGTTATCCACTAATACTTATATGATAGTTAATTTTAAATAGATCTTTCATTTGAAAAGTATTTATTTATTAACTATTGTTATGTCTTTACTGCATAACAGTCCATAATTTTTGTTTATCGTTATTTTTCTATTTTTTTCACGTTTTCGAGATACAATACTTATTAATTTATAGCTCACTATTAGCTAGTAACTTGTACAAATAATTAATTATCATGATATTGTATGGTAAATAATGTGTTATTGTATTAACTTGTTGAAAGTTAAAAATGAATGATGCTTGAGAATTATATTTAAATTATGAATTATATTTTTATATAAATTCTCCCCAATATAAAGCATATTAAATAGGAGTATTTTAAGAAAAATATCAAATTATAATATCAAAATTATTTCAAGATTCATTACTCCTTAAGAGATATATATAAGATTTCGTATGAAATACATTACTTTTGATGTTTGAGTTGTAACGCCATTGCAACTATTTGCATATTATGGTATATATCATACTTTTCATATTATTCATAATTGAATTATAATTTATTAATAGTTTAAATATATTATTTTGTATAATTTTGTGATTTTAATATAATTTTATAATTATATTTAATTAAAATTAGCAAACTTTAAGGATCCGTGGGACTTACGCCTCATGTCTCAGGGCTTACGCCTCGCCTCGTCAGAGATAAAACGCCTTGCCTCACGCCCCCGCCTTTTAAAACATTGCAAAATACTACCCCTATTTTATTTTGGGAAAATTTCACATATCAACAACTGGGATCCATACTTTTCAATTTTATAGCCCATATTTCAATTTACAACTAACTAATCCGAAAATAATAGGCTAAGATTCTACATCCAACTCCAATAAATTCTCTAAATTACTATTTAATTTTTAAAAAAGATTGCTCACGCTTTTAAGTTAATTTATGAATCAGCAACTATAACTCAAATATTAGTTCAACAAATAAAATCTATTTAAAATGGTGAAAATTAAATTTTTAACAAGCTTAAATATGAGGGTTCAAATTCCGAATTTGATTTTATGAGAAATTTGGAGTAAGTGTTATTTAGAATTGTTAGAAATAGTACGAGGAGGTTCTATATAAAATTTGAAGTAATTTATGGAAGAAGTTCGTTTATAGACGTTTGTATAAAAGTGTATAATAATGTATAAGATATGTTTATACATCCATATACACTATTATACAAGATTATACATAATTATATAAAAAACTATCTGCGTCTTCTTCCTTGCGTTTTTTCTAAAATTTAACTCAAATCTTGTTCAAATCTAATCAAAATCACTTCAAATTAAAATTTTGAACTCATTATGATATTTTCAATCAATTATAACAACACTGAACCCAAACAACTAACAAACTCAAAAAATTATATTTTCAAAAGCTAAATTTTGAATAGCCTTTAATGATGAACTTATACTGTTTAATTTTCTTACTTTGCAACCAGATGACACACGGGAGAAATAATAATAGTGGATGTCCCCTTGAAATATATGTAGAATGTGTGAGAAGAAAAGAGAGTGAATGTAATGTTTGTGACAACTGAGAACACAAATTTAACTCTATAAATTTTGAATTTGCTAGTGCTTTCAAAATATGTACAATATGAGCTAGATAAGGTAAAACTTACAAATATGGGCTATATTTTTTGTTATGGTATGATATCAAGTGTATTTTCTTGTAATTTTTTCTTTTATTTTTATGTTTTAAAAAAAAAATCTTTTATCTTTTTAAACACTCTAATGTTTTGAGGGAACAGATAATGTGGAAAACCCGCCTTCCTCAACATACGTTACAGCTCCATTGATACGCCTATGGTGGGTAGTTAAATTTTAGGGGTTGGATTTGGTGGGGAGTTGGGGATTTGAAAATTCTAAGCCAGCAAACTCTTCTTGCTCGTCACTCGGAGCTTTTACAAGTAGTAGTAGTTTTATCCATCCATGGCCACTGCAGCAAAGGCATCCCTCCTCTTCTCGCCCTCGCCGGCGCCTGAGGGCTTTCTCACAACTCGTCTCTGCAAACTCTTCCCCACTCAAAAGCCTTCTTTTCCCACTCCCGCTTCCTCCTCCTTCTCTTCTATTACCTTATCTAAGGTCCTCAATGCCGATGCTGTATATACCAAATTGCCTCCCCGACTACGGACTGCGAGGCAGGAGCAGGAGCGCGACGCCATTTCTCTCCTAAATGAGCGAATTCGGCGGGAGCACGCCAAGAGAGATCAATCTCACCCTCTTAGACCGGCCATGGATTCGGAGGAGGCTGATAAGTACATTCAGCTGGTGAAGGAGCAGCAGCAAAGGGGCCTCCAGAAGCTCAAAGGCGACAGAGCTAGACAAGCTGGTGCAAGTGCAGGTGCAGATGATGCAGCTCAAGATACTTTTAGTTACAAGGTGGACCCTTACACTCTCCGTTCCGGCGATTACGTGGTGCACAGGAAGGTCGGAATTGGACGATTTGTCGGCATCAAATTTGACGTTCCCAAGGATTCCAAGGAGCCTATTGAATACGTCTTTATTGAGTATGCTGACGGCATGGCTAAATTACCCGTTAAGCAGGCTTCTCGTTTGCTCTATCGTTACAATCTGTACGTACAACTTACCTTTTTACTTACCACTTAGAAGTTATACATTTGTATGTACTAGTAATTCTTTATTCCTTGAAGAACTACTTTGTCAGTTGGCTTCATTGTCCAAGTTCCCAAGCTTATTGAGCTGCACCTCATTACACTGCTGTTCATTTCCCCCCTTTTTATGGTAACTAAAGTCATGCAATAACTTCTTTCATTCATGTGGAGAAAATTTATTCATACTCACAAATGCATATACTGCTCCAAGTTCCAATACAAGCCTTCTCCTTTTGGGTTCCAAGTAGAGGGCATACCTCCAACAAAGAATCATGTTCTGTCTAACGGAGTACAGTACTTTTTTCGAGTGGAGACTTAGATTTGCACCTATCAATTCAAGCAATATCTTGAATAATAGTTTTCCCAGTCACGAGGACACCTGCTCACTAGATCGCTTAACATGTCCTTTCAACTCAAGCTAGCTTCATTTTTCTTACTCACAAGCTTATCTGCCTTTCAACCTTTGTTAACCCAGCATACTCCTTAGTGCCTCTAAAGTAGGCATCTATCACAGTTTAACATCTACAAGACCTACTGGAACACGTTCCCTGTGCATGAATGGTGGAGAATTGCAGTATTTAAGAATATCCTCATTTTATTGCATAAAACGAATGATCAGTTTTTAGCAAGACCGTCCCCTCTATACCAGCTATATCATCATGGAAAGATATCCAAGTAATAAAGGCCTATTTACTGGTTTCAACCTAGAGCATATATCAAGACGCCATAGGAGCTTTATAGTTTGAACTGTTCTAGGTACTCTTTACATTGCTCTGGTCCTTTTTATTTGAAGGCCTCTCTTTCAATTACCAAAGGCTGAAAAGAGAAGGAAATGGATCTGCTCTATCTATGATTATCCTTAGCGAAATCACTGCATATCACATTTCCGTAGGCGAGATCAGTGTCTGATTCTCATTTTGGAAAAAATATAATTATTAAGACGGAGATACATGCTTTGCCTTTTATAATCCTTTGTCATCATCCTTGGAATGACTCTCTGAGTTATGAATAACCCTAGGACCAAGGGAAACCTGGAAATGTTCTTTATTATCAATTTCGTGTGTCAGAGAGATAGTCTAACTCTGCAATTTGATTAGTGCGTTTTTAACTTTTCAGCCCTAATGAAACCAAAAAGCCACGGACTTTGAGCAAGTTAAGCGATACTAGTGCATGGGAGAGGAGAAGGATGAAGGGAAAAGTTGCAGTTCAGAAAATGGTTGTAGATTTAATGGAGCTATATCTACACAGGCTAAAACAAAAAAGGCCTCCATACCCAAAGACCCCAGCCATGGTTGAATTTTCATCTCAGTTCCCTTTTGAGCCCACACCGGATCAGAAACAGGTTATCTTTTAAATTCTGATGTCAACCTGCAACGTGTTTTCTGCAAATTGTCAGCTGTTGTAGGTTCTTGCCATGTGTATACTTTAACTGCAATTATTGTTTTTCATCCAGCTGGTTCAGCAAGACATATATGAAGAAGTTTTAACAACATAGTAAATAATAACAGTGTTATCTCTTGCCACATTCTGCCAAAATAACTTATTGCTACTCTTGGTCTGAAAAGTTTAATCATTTTTACTGGTTTACCTGTAATGGGAACCTTTCTTTGTTTCTTACAGTATGGGTTCCACTGACAGGCTTTCTTAGATGTGGAAAGGGACTTGACAGAGAGGGAAAATCCGATGGACAGATTAATTTGTGGAGATGTTGGTTTTGGTAAAACTGAAGTTGCACTTCGTGCCATCTTCTGTGTTGTCTCTACAGGGAAGCAAGCTATGGTTCTAGCACCAACTATAGTTTTAGCTAAACAACATTTTGATGTTATCTCAGAGAGATTCTCAAGATATCCTAACATCAGAGTTGGACTTCTTAGCAGGTTTCAGGTGCATAACTCAATCCTTAGCAATACATGGTTGATGCCTAATATGCACTTTCTACTTCTTCATCATTTGAATAGTTGTTGGTTTGGTAAAAGGATGGCGCTTGCCTTCTGAGCTTCAATGTTTAAATTGCTCGTCATATTGTTTTTGACAAAATCTATCTTCTTGCATCTCATGATTTCTTAAGATTAGCTTTCTTGATCAATAGGTCCACGGCAAGAAAAAATTATCTTAAGCTCATTAGAGTGCCTTAAATAAGGGATTCCGTTAATAAACTGCATGCAAGTCAAACTGACATAGACACATTAAAAATTATGTCTCTTGAGGATTTTATGCAGTTTGAGGTCGTGTAGGCTGTTTCACGAATCGTGCTTAGTTTATTGTTATTTATTTTAAAATTTTTACATTGCTGAAATGGTTTAATATCTGTATACTGCATTTAATTGCTGTCTGCCTGTTTGATTTCATTGAGAAGAAACAAAAAGAAAGACTTTTTGAATGTGCAAGGGAAGTGTACGAAACTAGAAGTGATGTCTTTTTCCTCTTTCTTTTCTGGTGTTTTCCTTCCAAAATCTGAGTGGTAATGGTTTCTCAATGTGAACTCTTTGCATATATTATTTTTGTTTTAGTTCTTTGGTGTTGACACTGTGGTTTACCTCGTCCAAGTAAACACCATAACCTGTATTCTAAGTCCTAATTTTAGCTTACTTTGCAACCTACTATTGCTCTATCAAGACCAAGTCAGAGAAAGAGGAGTACTTGAGTATGATTAAAGACGGACGTGTGGATATTATTGTTGGGACGCATTCACTACTTGGCGACCGGGTTGAATATAATAATTTGGGTCTACTAGTGGTTGATGAGGAACAGGTATGTCCACATATCTAACTGCGATTTCTTTTTGGATCATTTGTTTGTCATTTGCACCTAAAGGCGGTAATATTTCGGATTTAATCATGGATGAAATAGGTTGGTGACTTGTGCAAGTAAGCCCTTTTAACTAGGGAAAAGTATGCTTAATCTCCCTTTTTTTTATTTTTTAGTCTCCCTTTATAATAAGGCCAACTATGACTACATTTTCTTATTGTCCTATGATGATAAAACGCTCGAAAAGAAACTTTATCCAGACCCCCCCCACCCCCCCCACAAAAAAAGAAGAAGCTTGGATAGAAACACCAAGGCTCAGTATTCTTGCATTCTGCACGTTTTCTAAAATTGCTTCTTTTGATTGTTTCTTATTAGTAAAGAGTGATGTACATTCATATGGCCAACCCAAGCTAGCATGGCATTGAGTCATAGTTATTGTTGTCATGAGTGATGTACATTGGAGAGAAGCATCAAGGAGGTGAATATGTTACATGTTCAAAAAAGGAATACGAACAAAATACTAGGAGTGGGCGAGGATCTGCAGAAGGTTGTACAAAAGAGTAAAAACTAATTGGCACTGGAAGTCGACAAACTGCAGAATTTGTTCGAGGCAAAGGCAGGGGCGGAGGGAGAGCATTAGCTGCGGGTTCAGACGAACTCAATTGCTTTTGCTTAAACCTTGTATTTGTATTAGAAAATTCATAAAATATGTATAAATATTTAATTGCAAATTCAGCAACTAAGACAAACTATGGGTTCAGTGATAAATTCAAAACCCATAAACTTCAAATCCTAGCTATGTCTCTGGGCAAAGGTGTATTAGCTTGTTAGATTGGGCAAGCTTAGAATGCTATTTCTTTCTTTTGATAGGATCCCTATGACCGATTCTTCATATTTGATCTCCATCTGAATTGCTCTTTGTCTTTTCAGAGGTTTGGTGTAAAACAGAAGGAGAAGATTGCTTCATTTAAAACCTCAGTGGATGTTCTTACGCTTTCAGCAACGCCTATTCCGAGAACTCTATATTTAGCATTAACTGGATTTCGTGATGCTAGGTAATACCACCGGGTTTGTTTCAATTTATTAAAGCCCTGACTGGCTGTTGATGAAGTATTCACTATACTGTTGGGCACCTCCAGCAGCTGAAATTGGGTATCATTCATTTAGCAGTGTCAATGTTGGCTAGAGTTGACCAATTGTGAAGTTACATTCAACTCTACACTTTCCCTGCTCATTTTTTTGACTGTTTTGCTTTATGGCTGCCCCCATTTTCTTTTCCTACTCAAAACAGTTTGATCTCAACACCACCTCCCGAGAGAGTTCCGATAAGAACACATCTTTCAGCTTACAGCAAGAACAAAGTAATAACAGCTATCAAGCACGAATTGGACCGTGGTGGCCGAGTTTTTTATGTCTTGCCCCGCATTAAGGGTAATGCATTCTGTGCCTTTTACGCACATTTGTTGTGAGTAGCATTATGTAATTTGGTGGCCATGCTGTAGAGGAGTTTGCTGAAGTTCATCCATTGTACTCTTTGTAGTTACATGGGTTTGTCTATTATTCGCAGGTCTTGAAGATGTTATGGAATTTTTAGAACAAGCATTCCCACATGTTGAAATAGCTATTGCTCATGGAAAGGTGAGACTAATTGAGTTTGCTTTAAGTTCTGGAATTGATAGAATGTTCATGTTTATTCAGTCTTTTGACGTAAAAGATATTAACTCATACTTACATAGCATCTACACTGCATTGTCTTCTAGTGGTCTGACATGCCATTTCATCTTTATTGGCAGCAATACTCAAAACAGCTTGAGGAAACTATGGAAAGATTTGCACGGGGAGACATTAGAATTCTTATATGTACAAACATAGTAGAAAGTGGCCTTGATATTCAAAATGCAAACACAATCATCATTCAAGATGTTCAGCAATTTGGACTTGCGCAATTGTATCAGGTTTTTACATGCCTAAACAAATCGAAAACTTTGTGTTGTCATATTGTCTTCCAGTCCTATTGGTAGTTCCTTCATGCATTTGTATAAGTGACATTGCAACCAGGAGGCAGATCATCTGTTTTTATCTGCTTAGTTTTCTTAGGAATAAGTGATGAAAGCATAGTTTACTTTGCTACAACCTTTTGTTCAAATTTAGATGAATTAGATATTCTTTGACAGCATGTGCTGTTAGCGCAGCTCTGAATTAATAAAGAGTCTCCCTGTTTCCTTAATGTACCTGATTAATCATACAAGATGATTAATGGTGCTAAAAGAGAAAATTTACCTTTTGGGATAACTTAGGTAGCTTGGGGTTTAGTCAGTTCAAACTCTGGTCCTCCTGGTGGACAGCGAGTATTTGTCACATTCAAAAATTCCTTGTAGTCTTGAGATTACAGAAGTTCATTAGCATGCATAGTGCTATTTTCCTTGTAGTGGCATTTGAGCCAAGCTCATTTTTATGAGACAAGGGATTGTCGCAGAGAGAGAACAAATGTGGTTGAATCAGCCTTTTGTGGTATTGTAAAGTCTTCTATTGTTTTTTTTAAGAGGAATCGCTGGGGTTTGGTTCTCTTATTGACCATGGGAAACCACCTGGCCTGCTATTGCAGCTGAGGTGAAGCCAATCGATTTCTTCAACTCAAATAATGTAGTGATTTCAAACTCCAACGAAGAAGCATCTTTTTTCTCTTTGCCGGTTTCCCTTTCATTGTATTTACTACTAAGGTTGATTGATCAAAGATTTCAGCCCTTAATTTCAAAATTTGGCCCCTTCCACTGCTAGCTAACTGATTAACTTATCTTTCTTAATAGCTTCTGTTTATGCTGTAGTTTTGCAATTCAGATGTCCTTGAGCGGAGTTTATGAGATTCATATATTTTTACCATGTGCTAATCAGGGCATGAGGACATGCTGCTGACAATTCCATATCTTAACTTTGCAGATTCTTAGCGATTGTGGTTATTGATCCTTGGAATGCTAGGTGCTGTGACTTTGATATTCCTTCTAATTCCTACTCCCTCTTTGATTACTGTAGTTACGTGGAAGGGTCGGACGAGCGGATAAGGAAGCTCATGCACACTTATTTTATCCTGACAAATCACTTCTTTCTGACCATGCACTAGTATGTTCTCTTTCCTCTATATTCTTCTATTAACAAGATATGTAGGAGATGATTCTTATATTCTGTCATCTTGCCTTTATTTTGGTAATGTTGCGGTATTTTCCAACGGAACAAGGTTCTAATTTTATCTTATCAAGGACGAATTCTGTGATAGGCATCTTGTGTGAAGTTATTTGCGGAAGATTTTCTTTATTATGGCTGTAACATGGCATTCATTTGACAATTTAGGAGAGGCTTGCTGCTCTTGAAGAGTGCTGTGAACTTGGCCAGGGTTTTCAGCTTGCAGAAAGAGACATGGCTATTAGAGGATTTGGTAATATTTTTGGCGAGCAACAGACAGGGGATGTCGGCAATGTGGGCATTGATCTATTCTTTGAGATGCTATTTGAAAGCTTGTCAAAGGTCTGTTTCCGTCATCCGTTTACTCCATTATTTCTAGTTACAAAGATAAAATTGACTGCTTTGTGCCTAAGCTAGCATTGCTTTCTGCGTGCTATCCTCCTCCCTTATTTTGAGATTACTAGTTTCTCGGCACGTGGAGTAATGTATTAAAATAAAAGGTTTTAATGAATAATTATACATGAAGACTATAAAGTATAAGTTTCATACAAACATGTGATTTCTTTTACTTATTTTGATTTTATGAGGTACAAACATGTAAAGTTGGTCATGTAACAAACATATTTTAATTAAAAATTGTTTGACTCTATGCTTTATTTATCGTTATTGTAAAATATTATTTGTAGACAAATTTGAAAAGATATCCTTGATTTTTAAGGGGATAAAGTTGAATTTTCTTGGGATAAACACGAAAGTTCATTCTAAACAAACACCAATATCTGAAAGTTTGTTCCAAGCAGACAACGAACTTCGCAAACAAAAGATTAACTTTAGGCACAGAGTAACTCTATTACCGAGTAAAACCTCCTCATATACATGATGTTGACTAAATGAGCAAAGTTTATGTAAAAGAAACAATGCCAAAAATGTCATGACAAAAAGATCCATCGCCCACGTACTCATGGTAAACAAAATATATTACCAGATTGTAACCTTTTCAATATTGTTTGTCTTTTCAAAAATTAAGTAGTCTCTTTTACTTATGAATACTTGGCAAACCCTAGATTAATTGAATAATCAAATTGCTATTATGAATTAAAATATATCAGTCAGCTAAAATTAAATCCAATTAAGTATTTAAATCATTTAAGCACATGTAGAATAGAAATACAAATCATAAGTTTCAGTATGAATCACTTGATTTGCCTAGTTTATTCTTTACCGTAAGCAACATTGATCCTCAAGTGTTTTTAAATATATCTTACTCTATACAAAACTACAACTTTTAAGTTTTAACTCCAAAAGGAATCTGTAGCTAGATTATTGAAAGATGTGATCCAAGGCATTATTTAAAATAGTACCTGCAATTTCTTTTCTATTCTTCATCAATCTGAAGAACTTCATCCTAAATATCATATACCGCAGGGTGGTGGCCGCCATCAAATCATTTCCCCCTTTTTTTGTCTTCAAAAGTGAGATGTGTATTGGATCTATATATACTGAAAGGTTGAAAGACTTTTACTAATTATATTAAGTGGCAACAGTTAGTGTTTGTGCAGCCTCTAAAGAAACTTGTGGTTGCCACGAATCTCGATTTCAGGGGAAATATCTATGCCTTTCATAATTTTCAATCAAGGAAGCATTACACATGTTTTCAAGTTTCGCACTCTATGCTCTAAATAGAATTAGAACCTAAATTGTTTATCTCGTCAGTTTCTACTTTATTTAGAATTGTCAAGTACAAGGGAAAACAAAGAAAGTGAAATAGAAAACAAAAAGGATTCAAAGAAGTAGCATAATCATTTATTGAATCAGACCACCGATACACATAAATTGAAGAATCACACTGGATCATAACCCTCCATCCTAATATGTATATATATATATATATATATATATATATATATATATATTGAATTTCATAAATCACAAAGAATAAATATTAAAGAATGAATAGAGTAAAGAAAGGAGAACTCGATTTTGTTGTCACTTTATTGTTTAGTCACTTTGGAATTGACTTTGCCTTCCATGAATATTACTTTATTTCCTCAAAATAATCTATGAGAAAGAAGGACAATCCTTTGGATAAATGTAGTAGCATTGGCAAGAATCAGTAAAAGTAGCATGGTCTAGCCAGTTTTCGGACTGGCCATTCAAAAATAGTCAGCGTTTACCAAGTCAATAAAAAATAACCACTATTTTACTGCAACAGAGACCGGTCCAGCATAATATACTGGAGTTTGGTGCAGCTGTGTATGAACTTCCAGCATATTATACTAGACCGATCTACTTTACTGGAACTCCAGTATATTATGCTGGAGTTCTAGTGTGCTGGAGTTCCATCATACTTATCCTGGAACTCCAGTATAATATGTTGGACTCCAGCACACGAAAAGTTCCAGCATAATATATTGGAGATTCGAGCACTTGTGTATGAACTTCCAGCATATTATACAAGACCGATCTACTTTGCTGGAACTCCTGTATATTATGCTGGAGTTCTAGTGTGCTGGAGTTCCATCATACTTATCCTGGAACTCCAGTATAATATGCTGGAGTTCAAGTATAATTATGTTGGAATTCCTGCATAATATACTGGCATATATTTCGGGTTTTGAACAGTGTTTTCGCTTAGATTTATTTTTACATGAAAAGTGGCTAAATTTCGATTACTTTTGAAACTGTGCTATTTTTGAACGACCACTTTTAAATCTGCTATTTTTGAATTTCTCCCCAAGAATCATTGCATCCAAAGTTTGCATCCTTTGGTCCAAAATGTTGAAACGGCATGAAAATATTTGCACGACAGTTTTGAGAATATGCTTCCTAACCGTGTAAACTTATTTGCTTCACATAAGGTGTCTCTCTGAAGTATCGAGTCTCTTTGGAGGCTTTATTATTATTATTATTATTTTTGAAATAAATTAAATAGGATTTTAGGTTAATAAGAGGGGTATTAAAGTATTTAACTTTTCACTTTTGGGGTTCTTGCTTTTAATATAGATGATACATCTATGGATAAGCAATGTACCTCTCGAAATGAAAGAAAATTGTAATGAGGTCTGTTATCTTTATTTGTATTCCAGGTTGATGAGCATCGTATAATATCAGTTCCATACCATGCAATGAAGGTATTTAATGCTCTCATATTTTCCATAAATTGATATGTTTTTAGAGTATAAAATCCATTATACGTCTGCGGTTGTGTCTCCACTACCCAATACCTAATGTTTGCTGCTCTTTTGAGGCACTGTCATTAATCATTAAGAACCAGAGAAATTCAAATCTTAAAAAAATGATAATTTTACAATAAAAAACCCAGTGTAATCCCACAAGTGGGGTCTGGAGAGGGTTGTGTGTACGCAAATAAGTATAATTACACAAGTGGGGTCTAAGGAGGGTAGTGTGTATATAGACCTTACCCCTACTTGGTAAAGGCGGAGAGATTTGTTTCTGATAGGCCCTCGGCTCAAAAAAGGGGAAAATAATATGTCATGTACATACCAAAGTTAGCATAACTACTACAATTAGTACCCCACTTTAATTTATGTGAACCTATTTGACTGAGCACCGAGTTTATGAAAAAAGAGAAGAGTTTTGAACTTGTGGTATCAAATGAGGCACATATATTTTGTGTGACTATAGATTATTACATAAAGGCAAATTGTTTTAAAAAAGGGAGTCATTCTTTTTTGCACGGACTTAAAAATAAATAGGTTCGCATAAATTGAAACAGAGGGAGTAACTATTAAGCCGGGTTAGGTAGCTAAAATGTTGAGCATGATCACGTTGATTTCCTAGGCACGTGGAAACAGCTTCATATAGGAACTTTAGACTAGTGGTTCTACAAATAGCTTGTAGTCTTGTACGAATTTGTGCCTCCTGCATAAAGTTAATCTGCTTTTGTAACATCGAATTGTGAAAGATATAGCCTATAGTTTATCTGCTACTTTCATTGACAATTGCAAATAATGTGTATAACCTTTTAAAATTCTCACTTCCTGTCTCAGCTTGATATCAATATAAACCCTCATCTTCCTTCTGAGTACATAAATCATTTGGAGAACCCCATGCAAATCATTAATGCTGCTGAAACAGCAGCTGAAAAGGACATTTTCAGCTTGATGCAATTTACCGAAAATCTGAGGCGTCAGTATGGCAGAGAACCTTACTCTATGGAAATCCTATTGAAGAAGCTTTATGTCAGAAGAATGGCAGCAGATTTAGGAATTACCAGCATATATGCTTCAGGAAAGATGGTTGGCATGAAAACAAACATGTCAAAAAAGGTTTTCAAATTGATAACTGATTCAGCAACTTCAGATGTTCATCAGAATTCTCTGATTTTTGAAGATGGCCAAATAAAGGTATGGTTTTGTTGAGTTTTACTACCTTGCTATGCCTATAATAATCCACTAAGGTTCCATTTTCTTCATTTGAAAGAATTGGAATATAATTAATGTGAAAGGCAAGTTTTCCATATCTAAGTGGCTTTGTGTAATGATGCGTCTTATTCAGGCTGAACTGCTCTTGGAGCTACCTAAAGAACAGTTGCTGAATTGGATCTTTCAATGCCTAGCAGAATTATACTCTTCATTACCGACCTTAATAAAATATTAGTCCTTTCAATGCTGTGATTCTTTACTTCATCAAGTAGGCAGCCCCATGTCCATCGCTATAATAGGGTCCTGGGCATTTGGTTTTATTAAGAACATTAGAAGCTTCTCTCTCCTGGGCAGTTGGTTTAATTATGCACATTAGAAGCTTTCTCTCATAAGCGGCTGCCTCCCCATGTACATACAGTATGAAAAAATTGAGATAGACCTGTATCGGCTATTAAAGCATATATATGAAAATCCAACTGGCACTTTTTCCACTCCTCTCGGGCAAGATCTATATCAGAAGTAAAAGCCACCGGGAGTGCATTGCCTTCCTGATACACGGTACTTAACTTCCGAATTCAATGAGGTTTATCTCTGGTCTCGTTCTTTTTATCTTTTCAGTTTCTATTTTGTCTCTCTTACTTTTGCCTCCTAATAGTCTGAGATCTGGTTTGTTTTTTACTGTGCAGGACTAGCACCTTTGTTTACATAAAGGATATAGGATATATTACTGGACTATCAAAATGATTTTCTGTTTCTTGTGAAAGATTTGTTTAAGTGGCAATAGGGAAAGAACACAGGATCATAATTTGTCTTTCACGTCTTCCCGGACCCATTGACTCCTTTCTCTTTATGTTAGAAGATGTCACCTCTTCATGACATTTTCTCTTAATTATGTCGCTTCTTGGAATTTTTGTCGCATATTTATTCATGACATTTTGGCAAAATGTGATTCTAAATCTAATTTATGGGTAATTCTTCTTATTAGCTAAAGCTACAGAGCGCGATGCGCGAACGATACCAAAGAAAATTTATAGTAAAAAAGTATTAACTTATTTGCTTTACCTAATATTAAAAAAATTGTCATATAACATTGGCATATTTAAAATTATATATACTTCAACAGAAATTTATACTGAATATTATAATTGACACTTCATATAATTACCCGTTTTAAATAAAAACAAAAAAGTTTTGTCATATCCATGATATTGACATTAATAAAAATTACTGATCTTATGTTACGACAAAAAGACTTTAATTTCATATTTGTTTGGTAACACTATACTTTTAATACGAAATTTCATAAACAAATAGAAGTCATATTTCCCGATTTTAAAAAAGTCAAACTTATAATAGGATTCTTTTGACTTTAGTTAATATCATAAAACTGAACATCCAACTAATGAATTATATCATATAAATAGAAACCGAGTATGAAACCTACTCAAGTTCTAGCTTTATATGTTTGAACTCTTTTTGCACCACAGTTGAAGCCTTCAAAAGGCTTTCCACAAGTATAATCGAAAGGAGTGTTAACGCAAAACATAAAAGGAATAAGAATAATAATACAAATATATAAAATTGCTTCATGAAATAAGAGTTGTATTTAAAAATGAAAGGGATAAGAGCTCTAGTTAGGACATTTAACCCCTACTTCAAGAAATGATTTTGGATTATCCTTGGTCTCCAACAGAGATTAACCACCACTTTCTGTTCAATTAACAAAACGAATCCAAATCTTAAAAAACATAACCATTCTTCTATATGCACCACCGTCGAATAGTGGTAACAATGTTCAAATTCTAGCGGAAATGGTTCCCTGTGTTAGATTAATTAAGCAATTAAGGTAGATAATGTTCCCCTTTAATCCAAGCTACATCATGTTCTAATATTGATTTCGACTTTTTGGACAACCAACCAGCACCTGCCTTAGCAAGTCTCTCTGCATTTTAGGAGTTAAATATGCAACAAAATCAAGCAACAAATCTTAGAAGAATTCCACATTTTTAGTGTACTCGTATACTTAAAACTAAGATCCTTCAGCACAATAGCTTGTCAATCATACCTGAAACGGTTTCAACATGTGAAATACTACCTCATATTATGTATTATTATATAAGAGGAAAAATAACTCATCATCTACTATACCTTATGGGTATAAGTCACATTATGCACACATAAACTTTAGCAACATTATAATAAATTCAATGCTAAAAATCTTAAAATTAAACTTATAATTAAAATTCTAGGTCTGCCCCTATGCGCAATACTAAACTAATTAGATATCAACAAAGGTTTGGGTAATTGAATCATTACTGAAGCGCGAGATTGTTAGAAGATTGCTAAAGAATCAAATTATGCTTCCATAATCAAGTATAAAATGTACTAAAACTTATGGAAATAAACAACATTGGTCCCCGTATCCTAGACTTTTGTAATTTGTAGTATTCCATTGAATGAAGTATATAACAATTTAATGATTTAATAAAGTGAAAATAACATCTTAGACTGAATAATTCATGAACATAACTGGAAGACAAAATTATTTTTAATTTTTTATCTTAAAAATATTCAATGGTTGATCTTTACTTCATATTCTTTTCAAAGTTATCTAACAATGAATTTACTGGTTGATCTTTAATATATAATAAACATTACATCTCTTTAGTTGGTGGCTGATCAAATATTATTCGTTGTTGATGTATTGACTCAATGTACAAATTAAAGGAAAATGGATAAAATATATACCAGGGCGTAGTAAAAAAAAAATTCAATTGATTAGGCTTCAATTGATCTTTGTAAGCAATAGTCATGTATTAAGCATATAAAATTTCAAAAATTAGCCACAACACTATAAAGAGTACAGATATGTATTCGCCTCGCAGGAACAAACCTTGAATAAAGTATTGTATCAAGAAAAGTTTAATTTCAATATGAAGGGTTAAGAGGAGATGAAGAGAAATATATTATTTTTTGGTAACGAATAGGAAAATAGTTGCAAACACCTATAGTTCAGCTTCGTCCCTCTTGCCTTAACTTCAAGAGGATGAGATCCAACAATATCACTATTAACACCCTGAAGTCCAAAGTGAAGCGCATAATTCCCCCACTCTCTCGATTTGGTGACCAACATATTCAAAACTCGTAGCGTTGATATTTTGAATTCGCTACAATCATTAATTTCAGTAATTCCCACGAGTAGCTCAAAAGATGATATAAATCAAGTGAACATTCACAAAGCAGAAAAAAAAAAGATAACTATAATATGATTAGAAAGTCATAAAAGTTCACATGCAACTCTAACAGAATGTTACATCAACATGGTCACATAACTTTGTGCTCATTGAAAAAGAAATAGAGACTTTAACAATAAGTTTTTGTAAGCAATTTAGTATAAAATTAATAGTAATTTTTTTATTTATTTATAAATCTACTTTAAATGTAGTTCCGGATGCTTGAGCTCTAAGATACTAAAATCGAAGCTGCAAAAGTCTTCAATTAAAAAGTGCTAGTAATCTGGCAAAGTATCATTAACAAAAAAAGTGAAAAGTCAGTTACCTTTAGTTTACTTCTTTGTGGAGAAGCATAAATTGTGGTAGCGTCGAAGTCCATTTCTCTATTTTTTTCTTTAGTTTTTACTCTATATCAAAGAAGGACTGAATGAAATATTAGAGATTAGCTTTTCCTAATTGCTTATTAGATTTTGTCACATTACCAACAAAAATTAGAAAATTAAGCTAGAGGTGTCAAAGAAATAAATTATATTAATTGCAATAATCATACTGAACTGCATTGTGAGTTGAAATACAATTTTATATCTATGATTGTTCTTAAAAATCAGTTTTACGATATGCATCCGCGAGAAGAACTCTATTTAAAATATGTGTTGCATAATGTACTTCAAATATTGGTGAATGAGTCAGGCATATCATCAAACAACTTTGGTGCATAGTCCACTTCAATGATTATTATTAAGACTACTCAATAAACACACGATTAAAAGAAAGAGGGAGAGAAAGTATATAACTTAACTGAAAAGTTAGGTGCATCTTTGTTCATCTTCTGCTTTCTCTTCAGAAGAGAAGAGATTGTCACACAAGCAGTTGTGCAGATCATTCATCTTCATCTTTCCTTGTTCGTCTCTTCCTTTTTTGAAATTGAATTTATAGATAAAGTTATTCTTATAGGAACAAATAACAATAGAACACAAATTAAGAGACCTAATCTTACCGCAACAATTTTGATACCTTGCAATTAGATATGATCACCCAAGAAATTATTCAATACAATCAAAAACTAACTCCCAAGAAATTACCAACAGAAGAAGATAAAGTTTTGCATATCATCGAACATCTTGAATGCGTAGTCTACTTCAATGGGAATTTTGAAATTACCAACCAAAGAAGTTTAAGTTTGGCATGTAAAAAGCAGATTACTTTGAGAATTTAGAGAGCAAATGAAATGCTCCATAAATAGAGAACTCCATTATACTTTGAAAATCTATATTGAGTCCACGTTCTCAAAGATTCTCCCTTAAACATCCTGACGGTTCCACGGATTTTGTAAAATTTCTTTTTACCACTTCTCCGATATTTTCGCCATAATGCACAGAAAGGTTATATTTATATCTTGTAATTAAATTAAATATTTAATTATTTTAAATGAAATATTCTCTATGAAGACCAATAATTAAAAAGTAATTGTTCAGTCTTTTTACTGTGTAAACAGTACAAACACTTGCCAAAGAAAGGTGACTTTTATTTCGTAAGTGGTTAGAGCACCACTACTTACAAACTATTAAATTTTTCTTCCTATTTTACTTAAAAAAGGTTATTATTTTAAATTTTAATTTTAATAAAATACATTAAAAATCAAGCGTGGGAGTAAAGATAGATTGTGGAGTAAAGAGTTTTAATATATTAAATCATTTAATAATTAAAAATACGTGGGAATTGAAATTGGAATTGGTGTTTGTTTCTTGGAATGGGAGTAGGTATATTTTTTTTTCAGTTTTAATGAAAAAACGTGGGAATGGGAGTAAATTGTCCATTTTTTCAGTTTAAAAAACGTGGGAGCAAAGCTATGAATAACTGAATGTGTAAGTTTTTTTCTATTTTCAAAATTTTTTGAAGCTCCAAAATTATTGGAGTTTTGTCATAAAATTTAACATGTGTTTACATTTCGTTTTGTGATTCTAAATCTAATTTATGGGTAATTCTTCTTATTAGCTAAAGCTACAGAGCAAGAGATAAAAAAACGAACGATCCAATTGACACAAAATTATTTTTTCTTACGGACAGTACAAAGAAATTTCTTGTCAATTACTGACATTGATTCTAGCGGTCTAGCCTACGAAATTCCAATCGAAATGAATCCTAACTTTACGTGCTTGTCTTTCATCCCCACATTTAATTCCCCACCTACGATTTACACACGGTTAATTCCTCCCTCCCCCTTACGTTTTTTCTTCAGTTTTCTTTCCCCCGTTTCCAATAAAGGTAAATATTTTTTATTTGTTCGTACTATTTTATAGATTGATTTTAGTTGCAAAAAAATAGTTTTCAAGTGCTATTTTAGTGTTCAAGTGTTTTTTGGAAAAATGTTATTTAGTCTCAATTTTGTAGATTGTTTGTCGCAATTTTGTAGGTTTATTTGGCACTGTGATTACATAACAACTATAATTGTAGTTATAATGTAGTAGATTTGTAGTTGTGCTCAATAAAGTGTATTTATGGTTTTTTATTGCGTCACATTTAACTCCATTTTAAATACAATTACACTACATATTTGAAAGTTACATTATGTAACTGTTACATTTAACTATTACATTATTCTTCTTTGATTGTTTAAGTGTATTTTTGTTAAATGTGGTTTGGACCTAAATTTGCAACTACTTTATCTCAATTTTGTAGTTTAATTGGAGCCATGACTCTTAGATAGTTTATAAATGTAGTTTTTTTTTTTTTTGTAGTTGATTTGTAGTTAAATGTAGTTCTGTTGTAGTAAAAGGTAGTTCCATTGTATCCTTTATTGTTGATATATATAACTACATTCCAACTACAGTTATAATGCATTTTGGACTTATATATACAACTGCTTTTATTTTTTTGTAGATATAGGTATGGGTAGGCTGTTCTTAATTTAGTTTTATTATGTTATGAGAGTGAGAAGTGAGATCTCGTTCCGTTGGAGAAGGAGAAATTTACGCAGCTAAAGATTTTGTTCCGTTTCAGTTTGAATTAAATGCTGGTAGGAGATTCGTTAGATCCTCTCTCTAACAAAGTTGCGCGTTTTTTTTGGAAGAATCTCGCTAAATTGGGTTTGGTATATAAATTGTAGGAATACGGTGACCAGGTCGGATAAATAACAATTTATAAATATTTTTAATAATAAGATTTGCTATACGGTATATATAAAAAAAATTCCTCAATATAGTAGTTGAAAAGTAGCCAGTTGTCCAGTTAAATAAGCTTAAAGGCCTTTTTCGCCCTTTGCTCATCATCTCCTTCATCGGACCTGAAACCTATTTGCGAAAGAGTGAAACTCAAGTGGAAAATCGATCTCATAGCGGGATTACAAACACGCTTTTTACAACATTAGGTTCAGAATCCAAAATGGATATGAGAAATTGAGAATGCGATCAAATAAGAACAACGTTCCTTAAGCTTTCGCTCTTTTCTCACCAAGTGAGAATGGACCTCCTTGTCCAACATGTTTTACTTCGAACTCTTAGGGGTCATTTGGTTGGAAAAAAGTTATTTCAAGATTAATTATTTCAGGATTAGTTGTACCACCTTTTATGGGGATAAAAAGACACTACTATCCCGGGATAACTAATTCTAAGATTAATTATACCGCAATTTTTTCCCAACCAAACATGAGATAAACTCTCCTTAAATTAATATCGAAATTTGTTATTCCTTATACCAAACGAGCCCTTAAGTGACCATGTACTGTTTGATCAATCTCCTTCAAGGATTGATAAAGATTCAATTGCATTTACATCAGATCTTATGCTAATTTAGTTTAGTCTTTCAAGTGCTCTGATTTGGGTGTTCACTTATTCTCAGAAGCTTGGGATGATAATAGTGTTATGTCGTAGTTGTAATCACGTATTTAAACAGGCAATAAATCATAGTATCAAATTGAACAAACTTGTACTCATATTCAGTCCTCCATTAAAAGATTATCAACAATGAATTTATCTTTAGTCAAACCGACAATTTGTAAAGCATGAGGCACTAGTCACCCGCGTTGAGTTGTACACGTCTTTTTTTCTTCTCAAGATATATTAACTACAGTTCTATCGATTTAGCAGATTACCTCAATGAGGAAAAATATAAAATTATACGTTCTCACTATCCCTGGAATTCAAGTGGAGCTCTATTAGTGCCCCCCCACGACTTGTTTCTAACTTTGATTCTTGCCATCAACGTAGTCATCTCTGTTGTACAACTTGGCAGTTCCCTACTCTGGTGACTTCTGTTGGGTGGGTGGGTGGGGTGGTCGATGTTGAGGTGGCATCCATCTTTAACTGGCTAGCCATTCTATGATTTAGGAAGGTAACCACATATATCATCTCAGGTTTTAGCACTGTTATCCAAATTAGATGCAGTGAGCCTTGTCTTGTTTGGTGGTGAAAGTAAATTATAAGCAAGCAGATTTCCAACCTCAAAACAATAATAACAACAAACCTATACCAACTGCATTTTAATAACTAAGTCCTAAAATGATACACAAATTAGACAAGCCATGAATGTGTTCGCAAAGCAGCAGCACCAAATCTGTGGTTCCAAGACGAACCCAGGAAATCCACCACTGCTGAAAAAGTTAATACCATATTGCCGTTTCAAGATGTTGATAGAGGTATTTTCAAACACTCAACAACACCATATAATATAGGAGGAGCAGCGGACAGTGTATCCATTCACAGTGCGCCACTATTGTCTAGTTCCAACCTCAGAACAACACCTTTGTTGCCCAGCCAGTAACACCATTCCCGTTTCAATGACCTAGCTAATTCACTTCCTAATCGCCTGAAGAACAGCTCCTGTTTCAGGCTTTCAGCCACTGCTGAAAGTACGATTGCATCTTCTCACGATATACAGCATTTCCAACATTGACAGTAGGAATTATCTTTTCTGGCCTCAGAAACTGCAAAATCAAATAGTTCCATAATTGGGGTATAGCATAATTTTGTAAAATATAAGAAAATATCCACTTGGGAATTTTACCAGTTGGGCAGTTTGCAAAGACGACATTAACAAAATATTCAAGAAGCCAAAAGAAATATAGAAAAACAACTCAACCTGAACAAATTCCTGCAGCTCTGTGAAACTAGAATGCTCGCTATATGGAACTCCTGCAGGAAATTAATGCAGTAGAGGAGTTGAATCAATACCTCAGCCAAATAGGACTCACAAAAAGCAGTCGTAACATGCACTAAATGACACAAAATATAGATTAGAAAAATTGTGGGATCTAAAGAAGCACCAGTTTATCTCACCATAAATAGTGATGTTGCCTTTAGAAGTGGGTTTTATTAAATTTAGATTCTCCCCAATGGTGTCTGAGTAAGTCCAACCTGAAAAAAAGACAATGGTAACGATCTTCTGCATGAAAGAAGGGACAGAAATCCAATTAAAAAGACGGGTTACAAGCTATAAGTAACAAATATGAGTTACCTGTTGGTCGGAATGCCAACATTCTAGTGTACTGTCCGTCTTGTGATGCCAAATAACGCTCCAGCATCTTAGAAACATCAACAGGAGAAGTTATAAAGGGAAAACACATCAATCATCTAAAGGAGGTACTAATGCAAACCTCAAATTTCAAGGATGATATAGGCAATATGTGTAAAGGTGTATCTTTCGCGTTTGTTGACAGATTTTCAGAAAGTCCTGCCCAGCCAAAAGACTGAAGAATGCGCCTCCTGGAAGCATTTGCATATATTTTTACCTATGAAGTATTTATAAGAAAATCCAGTCAGCTAATATTTCGTACAGAAGTTCACTTTGTTAAGAAAATAAGCAGCATAAAGTTTAGCTTTGAAGAAGACACCTGAAGCAAACTTGTAGCAAATTGTTACCTTGTCCCAGAAAGACAATAAAATTTCAATAGTTTTGTGCCATATGACATGCTATTCATCCATAAAGAGAAGGATTTTTGAAACCTAGTTACACGAGCAAAGCAGTTTCATAACAACAACAAGAACAACAATGAACCCAGTGTATTCCATAAATAGGGTCTGGGGAAGGTAGTGAGTACGCAGACCTTACCAGATTGTTTCTAATAGACCCCCGGCTCAAGGCACAGGGGAGATAAGGCAACAAGTAGCAGACAATAGCAACAACAATACATTAAGGTAACATGCACGAATGACACAACATGTAATAGTAAAGAATCATGAACAGCAAAGCAGTTTCATCTTCTGTTAAATGGTCAATGATGTATTTTATAGCAATAACTGACAATTGTTCACAACCTTCGATGCCTTTATAGGGCTGCTAGATATTCATCAAGTGATAATATGGATCAATATCGGCAAAAAAAAAAAGCATGAAATAGTCAGCAGCTAAGATACCCCGAGTGCCTTGGATATTGCAAAATATACATGTTCTTTTCCAATGCTGTATGCACCAACAACCACGATGGTTTTTGGATAATTATTCAAGTATGTTCTCGTGACGCCCACAACAAATTTCAAAACTTCTTCTTTGGAAGGAAACCTGAAATATCTCAAAAAAATTTAATATCCACCACAGCTCTCTAAATATACATCACGACAGAATACAAAGAGATTTTAACACCTGTACTTTGGATTGCAATATGTTGTGTCAAGGTAAAGTATATTAGTACGTTGGCTTGCAAGAAGTGGATATGATTGCATCAGCTTCGAAGCCCTAAAGTCTCCAGTGTGCAAGTAACATTGTCCATTTGGGAGACGGAAGTGAATGAGAGCCGCACCAGGACAGTGATTAGCATCAAGCATAGTAACTTTGATTCCTTTAAGGTCGTATTCAGTACCTAGTTCCAGAGGACAGATGAAACTGCAAAAGAATCAACGGAACTTAATACCCTGTACGCTTGTTTGAGTGGGAGGAAGTAAAAGAATCCAAAAGAGAAGAAAAGAATATGAAGCTTTTCTTGTTATTTGAGTAACACACTTGACAGGGCAAAAAAGCCTTACGATGGACTAACATTAAGACAGATTCTAACAAGGCGAGCAGTCAGGTTGGTACAGTAGATAGGACCATGTGACCATACTTTCGTCAAGCCAATATAATGATCGGCATGGAAGTGACTAAGGAAATAGGCAGAGCAGCCTTTGACTGGACCATAGCGAAATGCGTCAACAGTGAAGGGCGTTCCTGCATGAATAAAGGACTTAAATGTTGAACAACAGCACATTGTGGAGCTCAATATACATGAGAAAACCATGAAAACCAATTCCCAATTAAGTGTGTTAAGAAACAAAACTGGCTGTGCTAGAGCTGAGCAATACAGGAGAAGTTAAGATGCCAGACGGCTAAATATATGATGCCACAGTGGGAAGCTCAATAGTACTGTATACTTAGCCAGTGACCGTGCAAGGGCTATCAGGCAAGCAACATACAAAGCTTGGACGATAAGTGATACTCAAAATCCTTCCAGGGACTGAAACACATAAATCCCCCCCCCCCTCCCAAACCCCTTTTTTTTAATGTAGCCATAAAGAATGCATTTTTTGCTCAATACGGGGGCACGCTTAATCCAAGAGTGATTTGAAGAAAAAGAAAAGAAAATATTAGCAGAATTTAAGGAGGGTCCAAGAAGAATTAAGGATGAGACAGGAATACAATGGAAAATGGAGGAGGGCTAGGGTTGTGGACAGACCCGGAATCCTCTTATAGAAGGGACAAACGCGTTGGCTTTTGCAGGAAGCGAGAGAAGTAGTGGTCTTTTGGACGCTCTTGCTCTTTCCAGGATTCTCAAAGCCCCACAGCTGGAATAGATTCGTCTGCGTGACGTTCTTGCTCTTGCCATGGTCAGCAGGATTCTTAACACCCCACAACTGGAATAGATTCGTCTGTGTCAGTCTCCTCTTCTTAACACTGGAGGAGCATATCTGCTCTGAATATTCCAAATGGTGCGTTGTTTCATCGTCGTCAAGGTTATCGGGTTGAAAACAGTTCTCGCCGTCGTCGTCGGAATACGAATCATCAAAGCTACTATCACTTATTACAGTCTCTTTCATCGGCTTTCGCTCCTCCTTAAACTTCTCCATTTCCGGACAGTCCTAACTCCTAGGCCCTCCCTATTCTCATTTCACCTTCTTCCCGGCGGGAAAATATCTTACTCCCAAGGAACAGAATAATGTGTATAATATAAATTGAAGTAATAAAGAGAGGTCGAACGAGGCATAACTTTTCCTTTGTACATTGTTGAGAATATTAATCTTGTCATTTATTATTGTATATTTATTTTATATAAATATAGAGAAAATCCTATTTAAAAAAATATATACTTTACCCAATTCCCTTATTCTTTCTACTTCTCGAGACGGTATCACAGCAAAATAATTTCAAAAACCCAAATACGAGCAATAACAGTCACGGTATGGATTCATCACATCCATATTTTCTTCAAAATTCATATCATCACAGCCACATACTTGTTCCAATCAAATTGAATGGCATCAGTTATCCTACTTGGAGCAAATCCATTAAATATGTTCTTACAGCCAAATATAAAATAGCTTTTATCGATGGATCAATCGAACCGCCATCAGAAACAAATAAGCCTACAAAGTTTACACTGTGAAATCGGTACAACAACATGATTTTGTCATGGCTTGCACATTCAGTGGAACCCGATCTAGCTAAATGAGTCATTCATGCCAAGACTACTCACCAAGTATGACAAGATCTCAAAGATCGGTTCTCAAAAGAACGCGCCATCAGTATATCATATTCAAAAGTCATTAGCTTCACTCTCACAAGGTAACATGACTGTTTCTTTCTGTTTTACTAAACTCAAAGGCCTTTGGGATGAGTTAGATACGTTTCGAACCCTTCCTGCATGTAACCAAATGAAAGCGCATAATGATCAAATTGAAGAAGATTGTTTAATGCAATTTCTTATGGGTCTAAATGATGTTTATAACGTTGTTCGATCAAATATTTTCATGATGTCTTTGTTGCCAATGTTTTCAAGCCTATTCACTTGTTATTCAAGAGGAACCCTACAGACAAATGATACCAGAATCAACATAAAGTTTCTCTATTGCATCTGCAGTTCAGAGACGTGTCAATAGTTTTTTCAACAAATTCAAGGATAACCAGTGTGAGCACTGTAGTAGAGAAGGCCACATAATTGAGAATTATCACACTCTGAATTTTTATTGCAAATATTGTAATAGAAAAGGTCATATAGAGAATAGTTGCAAGCTTTAAAATGGAACTTGAGCCAACAACACATGAGGCCAAAATAATCGACAACAATGCAAATCACGTGGAAATCCTTCTCATGTTGCTAATGCAATAGAATCTTCTCAATCGCAAAACATCAACAATTCACATGAATCTTTAGCAGAACAACTTCAAATAATTGCCCATGCAGTGAGCTTATTGACTCAAATGATTCTCCTGATAATATCGACGCTTATGCAAATATGAAAGGTTTATCTCATTTTCATAATGCTTCAATTAATTCTGTATTCACTAAATCATGAATCTTGGATAGGGGAGCTACTGGTCATATTACTTATGATTTCATATTATTTATTCAAATTGAATCCTCGTCTGTACCCATTGTTAATTTGCCTAATGGGTCATCAGTCCCAATTCATTCTAGTGGCACAATTCCATTCAACTCAGATATTACTTTAAATAATATTTTACATGTTTCCTCTTTTTGCTTAAATTTGATGTCAGTCAGCAAACTTACAAATGGTTTAAATTGTTGTGCCTTGTTGTTTCCCAATTTTTGTACCTTGCAGGACTTGGCTACGGAGAAGATGATTGGCTTGGGTAAAAAACATGATGGTCTTTATTACATGACACTACTGCAGCAACCACCCATTTCTCAACCTAAAAATTTATGGAACATGCATCTAGGACACTCGTCTCCTTATCGCCTCAAATTAATTTCTCCATTATTACCTTGTACAAGTATTTCTTTTGATAATAATTGTGATGTTTGCCCTTTGGCTAAACAGATACGACTTGCATTTTCATTAAGTAATGTATCTATTAGTGCTCCATTCGACTTGTTACATTATGATGTTTGGGGTCCCCATAGAGTATCTACTCATTTAGGGGCTCAGTATTTTCTTACTATCATGGATGATTTTACAAGGTGGGCTTGATTATTTCTTATGAAATATAAGTCTGGCATTTTACATCTACTACAATCATTTATATCACTTGCTAAAAATCAATTTCATGCTTCAGTTAAAATAATCAGAACACACAATAGCACAGAATTTGAGCCCATAATTTTTTTTTTCACTCTCATGGAATTGAATGTCAACACACTTGTGTCTCAACTCCCCAACAAAATGGAGTAGTTGAACACAATCATCGTCATATCTTAAATATTGCAAGAGCTTTACCCTTTCAGGCTCACTTGCCAATCACCTCTTGGGGTGAATGTGTGTTGGTTGTTGTCTACCTCATTAATCGATTGCCAGCTCCATTGTTGCATTCTAAGTCACCTTACGAATTGTTGTATCATCGATCACCATCACTTAGTCACCTAAAAGTTTTTGGTTGTTTGTGCTACACAAATGTTATTCAACATAAACAAAATTTTGATTATCGTTTTGAAAGTTGAATAAAAAATATCAACCTCCCTCTATACTTGTCTTTGGTTTATTTACTTTATGTTCGTTGTTTTATAATACGTTATCAGCACGAGACTCTGCTATTTTGAGCACTTTCTTTGAATTTAATTTATATTTCAGTGTTCATCTATGATGTAAGGCGACACTCTTACGTCCGTGGTGAGTTTTTCTTCTTGGAAATAGTGATTTGCATATCACTTACTGGAGTGACAAATTTTTCGTAATTTAATTTGAGCCTTTTGCTTATACTTTAATATCTATACCATCGTCTTCTTTGCTATGTGATTATGGTATTTATTTTCATCCTTCTTATCTTAATAAAGGATTACAAAGTGGATAACATTTTCAAATCCACTTAAACTCCAGCAGAGTTTACAAAAAATATACAACCACCATAAGTGGTTATGTTGCATATATCTCATTGTAACTAAATTTTGGTAACCACCGGAAGTGCTATATGTCTATGACCACCATAAGTGATGATTTAGGCTTTCTATAGTTATAGTTGAAGATAAGCTAGAGAAAATTTCTACATAGTACTTGCATGCCTCGATTTGCTCCTGAAGTAGAATTATCTTAGAAGAGGTTGAAGGATTACAGGATTTGGTGTGATTAATGCACGTTCATATAATTATGTTTAGTTCCTTAAAGGATGAGAACTTTTGATAAATATTGATCAATTCCTGAAGTGAATGTGATAATATTAATAAAACTCGTAAATATGAACGCGTTTTTGATGTAAATGTATCAGAATTCACCTCCAGAAGAGGTAATATGATTGAGAGAATATATATTCAATATTTCGTATTTTAAATTTGCCCCCGAAGAAGTAACACAATTGAAATTTTCTCCTAAAGTAGGAAATATTATGAAATTCTTTTTGTTCTTGAATAAAATAATAAGCTATTTAAGGTTATTTTTGAAGTACATTTTTATTTTCTGGAGTGTATGAAGAATACCACAACTTGCCTCCCAACGAGGTAGAATAACAAAGGATATAAATCATATTTTTGTGGCATAAAGATTATTGTCGCATGTACACGTTGTACGTAAAATATCTTGGATAATTTTATTAAATATCATTCCAACGCAAAAGTATTTTTTTAGAATGCTTTCTACTACAACCACATTAATATATTATGGTTAGTTATCAAGTTCCCTTAAGGAAATAACAACTCATGTATCCTTCCTTGAAGGATGTAATGACTATGTGATTATCGCTTTGATATAAATATTCAGATGTTAATGGCATTTCTCTCTGAAGGAGACATTTGTCACAAAATTGGTGGTAAGAAATTCTTAATTTCTTACATTTATAAATTTAGTATTGTCTTTCTATTGTTCATTTGATTATGACTTTTTTCTCATAACACCAAAAGTGTCTGAGTGATATTTAGTAGTACAAAATTTATCAAAAAATCTCGAAGAACTAACTATTTGTCTAGAAGACACATGACACCAGTAATGTCCGATAAATATTAGATTGTGAATAATAAATGAAGTCTCTCGAAGAGCTTATATACAAATATGTCATTAATATTATATGACTATGATCAAAACATATGTTGTAGTAAACCTAAAGTTTACTAATACCAATGACAATCATATTGATACTATAAATGATTGGAAGATTGAAAATCTTCACGTTTCCACAATCATAGGGGGTAAAGTAATATATATATATATATATATATAAGAAGTTACCCGCCTTATTTTTCAATAAAGTAGCTACAGTAAATAAAAAATTTGCTAATACAAAAGTAGACACAGTAAATTAGAAGCTTACTAATGTAAAAGTTTATGTCATATTAAGTTTACTAAGAAATAGCACATGTCATGATAAACTTGAAATTTTCATTTCTCATTTATAAATGAGTTACTAGAGAATTCAGATAAGCATATACTGAAGAACTAGAAGACTCTTCAAGAATTCTCATGTGTTGCTTGTTCTCATAATAAATTGATTATACCAGCTAAAGTTGGGACCAAGACTCCTAAATTCTAGAATATATAAAAGGTGAATATGGGCTCGTTCACGTATCATGTGACCACTTATATATGCATATATAAGATGGTTACATAATGTTTATTGTCAACCTGCAGTTTGACATTTGGAATTGCTTTTCTCAATTAAGAGCATAATTTTGAGATTGTGAAATCAAGACAGTTCATCTTGATAATGTTGGTTTATATCAAAGTTGGTGTAGCATTGAATACCTTCTACTAATAGCTAAAATATTGGTCATGAGAATAAAGCTTTATGTGTTAGTTTGAGATATTCTAAATTGCATACATCAGCACTTGTATGCATCAAACCAACAATATACAATAAAATCCTCCCCTCACAATTGATTTAGGATCAAAAATCAAATATTTGTACTACCTTCTGATGTGTGGTATATGATTAATTTCTCTACCACAGTACACAAAGATATATTTCCCAAAGAAGATTGGGGATATATATCAGCTACAAAATATGTTATATAAACCTAATAATCATTAGTTTGATCTTCACTCAGAATTTAATTAAAGTCAAATGCCAGAAGCATCCGCTGATCCAAAATTAAATATTATATTTTAGCTGCAAATTCTCCTATTAAAATTAAAGTCCTTGAATGATAGAGTTTACTATACGCGTGAAGCGTGGTAGACCAATCGATTCCAAAGGTAACGATCCTTGAAAAATAGTAGGAGCTAATGATCAAAATGATCATATTTAGGAGGAAATGAGCTCTAGAAGAGCCCGCGACATAACATTTCATGAAACTCCAAAAGAAGTTCAAGTACATGAAAATAAATAAAGTAATAAGATCTCTACAAGTTATGTCACTTAGAAACCGATACAAAATTGTCGCCGATGATATATTTGATGCAATATAGCGTACAATATTGTAAAAGATTATGAGTATCAGACC
>JASVEL010010261.1:0-43312 GCA_032618575.1 Nicotiana noctiflora
TAGAACTATTTAACTTACCGGGGTGTTTGTACCAAAAACGCCGATGATCAGCAAACCACTCGATGAGAGCAAAATACATTGGATTTTTAGTGCAGAAAAAGAAAAAGATAATTAGAAAATTTCGTAAGTAAATATTTTGGGATTTGAAGGTCTATTTATAGACAACTTGGTAATGTTTCTGAAGAGGTTTGCAACCTTTGAGAATAGTCATGACTGTTGGAACATGTATGACCCTCTGAAGAGGTTCGCAACCTTTCAGAATAGTCATGGTTGTTAGAACATGTGTGACTCTCTGAAGAGGTTTACAACCTTTCAGAATAATCATGGTTGTTGGAACAAGTGTGACACTATTTTAGAACAACCTTGGTTGTTGGATATTTTTTGTGGGAAATTTAAAAGGAATTCAAATTAATCCGGAAAAGAAAAACGGGCTAGACCGGACCGGATCGCGGGTCATCCCTCTATTTCTTTTCTCACAATTTTCCATTTGTACATCTATTGTAATTTATTTATTAAATAACAAACCCGACAATCCCTCGCATAAATGGGGAGTGACTATAAACTTAAAGAAATGGACAAACGTGTGTGTGTTTTACAAATAAGAATTGATTGCATTTGGATAAGTAGTTTTTCCTTTGAACTTTCCGTAGTGAACTTATATCAGATATACTCGGTCAATCGGTAGATCTGATATCTTTGAACCGCCGAACTTTGTTGTATACGTAGACAACATAAGTCACACAATCAATCTTTAACCATGTGTGGTTCTCACATTTGTGTTCGTTTCAGTCATGAACACCGCCTAGTTTTATGAGTGCTTAGAGAATGGGCATTTACTTTCATTCTCCTTGAAGAGGCTTACACTTCACACTCACATAGGCAGTTCCTAAATGTTTCATCTTAAGGACACACTATCTCGTCATATCCTGCCAAACTTAGCAAATCATTAAAAGCTTTAAGCTTTATTGACTAATCAAAAAGCCTTAATGCTTTACCTACTTTTTCTTTTCAAAAACTCCATTTTTCTAATTTTTCTGATCATGTTTTTGAAATTTACTATTCGGACCACCTCTTCTATTTCTATGATAGCATCTATCGGTACTTTGAAGGTTGGAAGAAAGAAGGAATCACTCAATTTCTTGGCCGGGATCTTGCATAGAGACGGGTGATATTTTAGTAGGTAAATTAACACCGAGGTCGTGAAAGAATCTCTGCTTGCCGGTTGTGATGTGTGAACCTCCAGATGCCTCCAAGCAAGCAAAGGTTTTCGAGTTAATCGCCGCGCATCCTTCCCATGCTCCGTGACAATGGCGGTACCCAGAAACAAAGAGCCAGTCCCCGATCGAGATGCCATAAAAATTATATCCCCTATCTCTATAAATATAAAGGAATTGTTCCGTTATTCCTCACTAATAATACTGGAATCAATGGCGCATAGTAAAAAAATAACGAAGACTATTAATAAACCAATCAATAAATTCACTCATTTTATAAGAAATTCATATATGATTTCTAATTGGGAAAGATTAAACACAAGAAAAATCTGCAGTAACATCTTAAGGGAATGTTACTAATGGAACATGTAGGAATAATAGGTCTTATTCTTTTTTTATTGACCCTCATTTCAATGGATTGGATGCTTGAGCACTCAGAGATTTTCGTGAGTTCTCTTCCTGCCCACCTTATTAATATCTGGAGGAAAAAATCCGAGGGTAGCCTAATGATTAAGGGACATGGACACTGTCAACAGGGTATGGTTCTTTTTTTTTTTTTAATTTATTTTATCTAATTTATTTTTCTGGATTGGCTAGGTGGGATAGCCGAACCATTCCCTTTTTCTTTCGGGTAGCAGGTTGGGCAAAACCACTAAAGAAAGTAATCTATTAAATTAGCAAAAAAGGAGAGAGGATGATTCGAACCCTCGATAGTTCTTTGTTAAAACGATATCGATTTTCAAGACCGGGGCTATCAATCGCTCAGCCATCTCTCCGAAAGACTATTTTTATTTTATTCCTCCAAATAGAACATGGCCATAGGGGTGGATACCCCCACTATCTGTTGAATAAGGGATTAATTTCTAGGGTGAATATTTGGTATAAGGTCAAGTTACTCTAAAAATAAACCGGAATGGACCTAATGGCTGCCACGTGGCCCTTCCATTTTTCTTCCTCATTTTTCATTATTCATATTTTATGTCGTGGGGCATACATATTCTAAATACACCTTCTATTATGAATTGCCAAAGTCCTCTTACTTTTCCATTGTTACAATCAGATCCGAAAAATGAGAAATCAATCAAAATGGTCCTAAATTGAATCATGACTATATAAGCTATTATGTTATTAAGAAATTTAATATAGATTTAATTTCGTTTATTAGTAAGACTGTGGGGTATTTTTGCTCGATTTGTATAACGGAGGGTAACTTCAAATAATTTTAGATAGTAAAGGGGTATTTTAACCATTTTCCATATTTAAAATTGAAAACCAATACGCTAATGACTAATCTTTACCGACCGACAGGAAGGGCAACTCCTGAAAGGGTTGATAAGTTGTCACGCCATTCTTTTATGAGGAAATGGATCCCTCAACCACAGCCTCTTGTTTGAGAAATGCCATATAAGCACTGTGTAGTAGGAGTATTTTTTCCAGAAAATAATTATCTTTGAAAACAATAGAGTATATAATACTTTATTACACGGTGTTCTTTTCATACTTTGCCAGGAACGCAAGAAAGGACAGAAGAACGAAAGACTCAAAGTCATCATCTTTTGGTTTTCCTGATCAAATTTGTTCGTCTCCTTTGGCCGTTGAGCTTCCAATTTCAAGTTAGGGTTCTTTTTTTTCCGCCCTTTCGCACAGGATTTAAATCTGCAGTCCGAGAAAGATAAAATTTGATATCCTTATGTGTATATATTGACTACCACATGAAGAAAACTGAAGTTCATTGTTAGATCCGATTAGCTTCTGGCTTTCCTTCAAATTTCAGACAATACATAGGTTTAAACCTGCCGGCCCCTTTCAAGGTAAACTTTCTCAAGCTCCTTTCCCTACCCCCACTTTCGTTTTTCTAAACTTGAAGACCATTTTCGCAAAATTATTGCTATACATTATGATCTCGTCGATCTTCATAATCTCTCTCTCTCTCTCTCTCTCTCTCTCTCTCTCTCTCTCTCTCTCTCTCTCTCTCTCTCTCTCTCTCTTTATTTATGACTTCTGCTTGGTCTTTGACCTTTGGTAAATTCTTTGATAATGTGTCTGCCTATTTATAGTCTTCCAAGTCCCAACCATCAGAGATCTGATTGTCTTCCGTGGGGATGCTCCTGCTCCTAAAGTTGCAAAAGCGGTACTCAGTTCACTGTGGACAAGTATTCCTGATCTCTTCCATCCATGGGCGAGTGGGTAATTGGAGCGGTTATCAACTTGTTTGGTAGCATTGCCATTAACTTTGGAACCAACCTCCTTAAATTAGGTCATGATGAGGTACTTTCTACTCTTTATTTTACACAACTACCTGCCCTGTGCTTTGCTTAGTTTTCCCTTCACAGCTCTACTTTTGCCATTTTTTTAATTTATGGTCGTATAGGTAGTCTTAAAGTTTAGCCAAATGTGTCATTGCTTAACTTAGAAAAGAGGAAATTGATTAGCTCTAGGTCTAATTTTGGTCAAGTATGGTGTCCATGTTCGCGACAAATTATAATTATTGGGGCCTCCATATTTTATCATATGCAAGACCTTTTTTGTTGATAAGAAAGTAAAAGAAGTCTTTCATTCATGCTTAAATATGTAATGCAAGATTTGCTGCTCCAAAGGGAATACATTGACATTGAACTTAAGCTTTTTCCACTTTTCCTATTGTTTCTTTTCTCCCTCTCTCTCTCTCTCTATTTTTACTCTTTTCTTAATGAAAGGAAATAGGATCCCCAATGGTAATTTTGAGTTGACAAATGATATACAAATAACTTGTTTGTTTGTACACTTCCATTCCCATTGCACCTGTCTATATATGGTTTTCTCTTTTAGTCACAAACATTGATTGGGCGATGTAAGAAATATTCACGATGCATCAACTTTGAATTTAATGTGACATTGTCTGCTTAGGCGTTTTTTATTTTTTCTCTACAAACTTTGATGAGAGAGAGATGGATAGAGCATGTTCTTTTAGCCTTACTAATCTATCCAACAATCTCAAATGTAAGTATTAAAGCAGATAATAGTGACTCAATACGGTTGGGCTACAAATGGAATTGTGATACACTTGGGTTATGCGACGTCATAACATAGCTGCATAAGAAGTGACTCAAATGCTTTTGATTTTAGAGATTACAATATGGTTGGATGGAGGACGTGATTGAAGCTGATCAATGTCTTTCCCTAGGTAATATTACACATATATGAAGCAAGAATGTTTTGGTTTTAACTTTAGGGTGATAGGGTGCGAGCAGGAAGTAAAAAGAGTGGACCCCATGCGTTTGGAACCTGTACCTAAGTGGCACAGGGCAGGGAGCTCCCCAGTAATCACCCAAAAGTGGGTTGCAAGAGTTATTTACAATAAATCATAATTCTTGAGGCAAACAATTAGGGTCTTAGAGGCGGAGGATGTTCTGAGGGTGGCCAATTAATCTGTCCATACCATATTAACAACCTTATCTCATGTGATTGTTCCATCCCATGGGAATTGGGTTCTTAACGAAGAGGCCTTTTATTGGTTACCAATCATTAGCTAATTATGATGGATTCAAGGAATATCCAGTCTTCTCCTTTCTGCCACCAAACAATTGATAGCAATACAGAGTGATATACTGTTTCCTATTTCCGTCATTCCGTCCAAGGTAGTCTTTTCCCCCTTATCCAGTAAGCTTCTTTTGTTTAACCGCCATTGTAATATATCACAGAGGGATATAAGGAGTTTATTAGCCAATGGAACGTTATCTACGTGTTACATAACTTACTCCCTCCGTATCAATTTATGTGACATACTTTCCTTATTAGTTCGTTCAAAAAAGAATTATACATTTTTTTATTTGGAACTAACTTTACTTATTTCACCTATTTTACCCATGAGAAGCTATAGATATACAAATTTTAATGACCCAACAAAGCTTAAGTCTTTTTTTAATCAAACTACGTCACATAAATTGAAATGGAGGGAGTATGCATCTTGACATCTCCTCTTCACATGCCCAAACCATCTCAATCTCGTTTCGCACATCTTGTCCACCGCGGAGACCATAGTCACCATACCTACCTTGCCCCGATTATCTTCATTTCTAACCATATCCCTCCTAGTATTGGACTGCCATGTGTTCAATGGTCGGAATTAGTATAGTCCTCTAAGATCATATGCATTTTATATTTATCCGCTGCATGTTATGAGAGGTTGGAGTAATGATTTATTGTTCTGGCAGTATTTTGATATTTTTTGTTCTTTTCTTTCTTTTCTTGTTATCCTCCTTACCGGAGGCTCAACTTGTATTTTCTTAGCAGCTCTAATGAATCATAAGTATTTCAGAGGGAGAAGCACTCAGTGCTGGGTAATGAGGGAACAGATGTAAAAGCTGCGATGAAGCCTATTATATACTTCCAAACATGGAGAGTTGGTAAGCATGCTTTTGAGTTTCTCCCTTTACAAGTATCTGATCCTTTCTTTTATTGTATTGATGGGTGTGAACTTTGAAGCAGGTATTGTATTCTTTGCTATAGGAAATTGTCTCAATTTCATTTCATTTGGATATGCTGCTCAGGTCAGTACTTATTGGTTCTGGTTCTAATTCGTGTTCATATTTAGTGGTCTATATTGACTTTGGGCAAGGGAAGTAGGTAGATTTGAGATAGGGGGAAGGAGAGAGCGGGGAGGGAGAGAGAGATGGAGAGATTACAACCAACTTCCCCAATCTTGTGTCGGGGTGTAAATCAATAGGGTTAGTGCTTGTAAGGTTTGGGCTATAACCCAACTTACCCAAACTTATTTCTCCTTAAGTCTTATCTTTCACTGAATCTCTTTCAGAAAAGGCCCAACATCTATAGAATAAGAGGGAAAATAAAATTAAAATAAAATTAAGTGTTCTTGCTCAACATCCACTTCTTTGCATTCATTTTCTTTACTTGCCTTTTCATTTTACCGTAATGAAAGGTGTTGAAACAAGCTTGTGAGGTGTGTGACAAACATTATATTTGGCGAACAAGCCTCATAGGTATTATCTATTGAAACTGATTTCATGCTGTCTAAAAATGATTTACTTATTAAAAAGAAAAGGTTTTTTGATTTAGTTTAACCTCTCTTTTCTTGGTTTTTATTTTTTGTTTCAGAATTTCTACTAACTGCTTTCCCACGGTTGAACTGGTACTTAACTAGAAATTGTTTGTTTATAAGAAATAAGACAAATAAAAAAGATTCTTTCTCCTAATTTTATTTTCATAGTTTGCTTTTCTTTTTATTGAAGATGAATATAAAATACAGAAAAGTTTCCCCTTATTGTTAGTTTTTTCTAGGAGGTTGTTCAAACAATTCAATTGGTACCAGAATAGGTACTTGGCTTGAATCTCACCGCTGCATGAGTGAGAAATAGAAGTCTTTCCTCTCTTATTGTTTAACCTTTTATACGAGGTTGTGATAATATCCCTTATCAAAAATGAGGTAGTGATAATATCCACACAACCTTACAATTAACAGGTGGTCGTTGCTAAGTTAAATGAACTATGAGTCCAAGTAGCATTCCCATGAGAAACTTGTTCATTAGAAAGTAAATGTTTTTGATGAAGATCAATTAGAAAGTAAATAATAGGTTTATCACAAATATTTGTTGGTTCAAATGATCACTTATTATGAAAATGTTAAGTAGACTAATTTTATGTACTAAAACAACCAATTATGCAACTGAAAATAACACTTTAGGACGAAACCAAAGAATAGAAACCTAGGGTTATGAATTCCCTTTCTTCCTAATTGTGGTGGGTTTCAATCTTCTAGCCTTGGTCACGTGATTACTCACACTAATCTGCCAATTATAGAAGAGCCTTTTGCCATTTAGCCAGTGTTGTCAAAGGCTCGTTCGAGAGGTGTTTAAGCCCTGAAGCTCACTAAAGGAAGCTTTGCCTTGCTTAAGTTGTGCTTCAGTGTAGTCAAGCTCAAGGCAATAACCCATGCGCCACATTGCCCATGAGTTGTATCTTGAGTAGAAAGGGCAACCCGTTGCACAAGGTATCCCGTGTTCACACCGGATCGGGGAAGAGCCTCACACAAGGAGTGTGATGTAGACAACTATCCTAGCATTAATGACTGATTTCACGGCTCGAACTCATGACCTATAGGTCACACAAAGACAACTTTACCGTTGCTCCAAGGCCCTCTTCTGTATCTTGAGTAGAGCGTTACTAAAGCAAATATAACTGGAAAATAAGTATATGAATTGTTAAGTGAATGAATTTATTACCTTTTTTGTCGAATCACATATATATTTTTATTTTAACCCATCATTGCGCCTTTTCTTACTAAAGGCCACACTTTGGTTGCCTTTGCGCTTAAAGCACCAATAGACCTAGAGTGCTTTTTAGAGCTTTTCACTTTTGACAACTGTTATGAACTATTGCAAGGAATGTGACTTTAGTCCCACATCAGTACTACGAAGTGTTGATGTGGGGTTTATTTAGCCTTAGGCTCTCCCACCTTAATAGCTAGCTTTTGTGGTGTGGTTCTCCTAGGTTGTATCAATGGTATCAGAGCCATCCACCACCCTTTTGGATGGTCACGCCGGTATTGCAGTGTTCGCCCGGGCTAGAAATGTCTAGAGCACAGCCGTTGAGGACGACGGATGCGGAGCGTGGTGGTTTGTTATGAACTATTGCAAGGAATGGGACTTGAGTCCCACATTGGTACTACAAAGTGTTAGATGTGGGGATTATATAGCCTTGGGCTCTCCCACCTTGATAGCTAGCTTTTGGGGTGTGGTTCTCCCTAGGTTGTATCAACAACACTGCATTTAGCATAGGAGGATTTGTTAGAATGCTTTAGTAATAAGCCTAACTCTATGGATACGCAGGATGGAAGGATATCTTCTGATATATTCTGACTCTCAGTCACAAATTAACCTAAGTAACTCAATTAATTAGTTAATCTGGCGTTGTTCAATGTGAACTGATTTGAGTTCCCATCCCAACATCCTATTCAACCTATTATTGGCACCCTAATTGTTAATTAGACTAATAGAAATAATACAAAGCAAGATTGAACAAATGAACATTCATCAAAGAATAACAAGAATGGAAGAATCAAATTAGATTAACAAAAGCATTATGGTTCATCACAATCCTAGCTAGGACGATTAGTTATAATTCATATTCAAGAAGAATGCAAAACATATATAGATAAAAACTATCCATGAAGGATATGAATAAAAAGAAAGTGATTCAGGGAAAACAATATATCTTAGTCTTCAATCAGATAACTCTCCTAAGGTTGTGTTCTTTTCGTTGAAAGGAATCCCAAGGGTTGGTCTATCAAGATGCTTAGATTTTAAGAATCAAAAGATGACTATTTAAAGCTTGGGGTTAAAGAGTTGCGGTCACAGTCGTACTGGTAAAAAAGAAAAAGGAAAAAGGAAAGGAGAGCTGCGGTCGCAATTACCATCGCGGTTTGAACACTAGCTCAAATCAATTTCAGCACTTCAATTTGGCACTCGGTAGTTATGGTGCCGCAATTGCTACATTATTTGGAATTGTTTTCTCAGTTGGACCTCCTTTTCTCTCTCACTCTTCTATTCATCATCTTTTATTTCCATCTTGTTTTTTAATTACTACTTCTTATCTAATCTTCTTCCTATGCATAAAAAAAACACAACCATGAGATTTATCCAAAAATTAATCGAAAACAACTAAAGAATAAGTGTAATTGATACTTGATAAGGGGAATTGCGAGAAATATTATGCAAAATATCACACTTATCAGGTGGTTCACACATTTCAATACAATATGCTTGTATTTTGACTTATCTATGAAGTAAATCATGCATAACTTAATTTACGTTGATGTGCCATAATGGTAAAATCTTAATATGGATAGCTTCTTAGCTAAGTTGCTCTGACACGGCAGTTTAGGTGCCAAATCCGTGTCGACATGGCACTAGTAGGGCTGTATGGGTGTGGGTATTGGATCCGTACTGGATCTAGTCAAATAAAATTGGGTACTTTCGCCACGACGGAAGGAAAAATTTGAGACGAGATATAATTTGATTCCCGAAATCAGAACCAAAACTAGGGTAAATTTGAAGAAAATAGCATATTTTATCTATGAAATCAGTCCTTTACTTATCTACAACTTGAGAATAAAAAAGAAATTCACACTGTACAAGCTATACGTAAGTATTCCACAAAATTTCTCATAACTTAGAGGTATTTTTATATATTTTTGAATTATTTTTAGCCGAACCCTTGCACCCCTATCCGTACTAGGAAACGTATCCCCGAATCTTAGATTTACATGTCAAAGAATCCGACCTCTGGACCTGCGCCCATGTCAAACACCTGTGCCCGTGTCCGAACAACTTAGCTTCTTAGTCGTTATTCAACATAAGTGAACTTAGCACTTATGTTGCTACTTATAGAAAAAGTAAAGAAAAGAATAACAAGAAATTGGTCTAAATTGAAATAGGGCTTTAGTTCTTATTTGATTGACAGGTTTACTAGAAGTCCAATGGTTGGGTACAGCATGCAGCCAGGTGGACTACAGGGATGTAACCTGTTCAGTGTACCAATGACTACAAGGATTGGGTGTACCATCAAGGCTAATTTTTCGCTCCCATCCCTGATTTGGTCACCTTCTCAGCCCATCAAAGATTTTGCTGGTTAGGTTGATTACAATAGAAGGATCAAAGATTGATACTGCTGCAGTTATTCTCCTCCTTATCTGTTTGCGTGACACATTATCTGTTGGCTTTTATGCAGTATCAGTGCATTAGCAGCAATGCTTACCTTTCTTTGATGATGTATATTTTTGTTTTTTACCTTGATCATAGTTGTATTTCCTTTTTGGCAGTCACTTCTAGCAGCTTTGGGATCTATACAATTTATCTCAAACATCGCCTTTGCCTACTTTGTTTTGAACAAAACAGTGACAATCAAGTAAGCTAACATTTAAACTTCTTCTATCAAAATCAACAAGATCTGAGTCTAAACAACCAGCAATTCCGAGAGTTGATTGTTGATTTATAGTAATTATTATCCTTGTTATACAATTAACAGTCTGATAAATATCTTTCCGATTGCAGAGTATTGGTCGCTACTGCCTTTATTGTTCTTGGAAACATCTTTCTTGTAGCCTTTGGCAACCACCAGTCACCTGGTATGTGTGGAAGGTGAAGATTGTTGTTTTTGTTGCTTATATCTTTGTTTTACCATGTGTCGTTCATAATTGTCCTATATCATGAGTGTACAGAAGATTGGGTGTCTTCCACAGAGTGTCATATTTGTATAGTATCATATCTTCTCTAGGTTCTCTAAATGTTGGTATACTACTTGTATACGGGAGTTGCTCCCAGTATAAACTGATTTTTTTTACCTTGTAAGAAAAATGTTTCATGCCATGAAAATTTTCGGGTTTAACGCAACCGGAAAATTTAGATTATGAGGCGAGGATTGTTCAAAATCATATGAAGAGCCAATTTCCTCAGCCAATGTGGGACACTTCAGATTAAATGGGCATATTAAGAATTTTTTCCAAAAATAGAAAGATGTCATTCTTTGACACAGACTAGAATGAAAGTGTCACATAAAATGGGACTAAGGGAGTAACTTCTTAACATATTTCAAACTTGCATATGCTCCGCTTTCTAGTAATGTCTGATTGTTATATGCTTCATTACCTTATGACCCCCCCCCCCCCCCAAAAAAAAAAAAAAAGAAAATAGAAAAAAAAAAGAAAAACAAAAGATTGTTACATGCTCCCGACAGATTATAATCTATTATCCTCCTTTGTTTGTAGTTTACACGCCGGAGCAGTTGGCTGAGAAGTATAGCAACATTACGTTTCTTCTTTACAGTCTCACTTTGGTCTTAGTCGTTGCTTTACATCATTCAATATACAAGTAAGTCACAATGGTACAGTCAATAACTTCTGCACATTCTTTTAGTATCAAGTAATAGTATATTGTTAAAGTAATGTGTCAGATTACTCTGACTTCTAAAAACTTAGCCTGCTAGAAGTAATGGACATGGGATATATTCCTTCAAAGTAAGTGTCAGGTGAAAATGAAAACCGTTGGCTATAAACTGTGCCACTTGCTCCTTGTGTTGTCTCTCCCGCCTTCCTCTTGCACATCAACTTGTTCTTCGTTCTCCAAGCATACTTATACCTGCCACAGCTAAAGTGACTACTATAAGAATTGCTATGTACGCGTTCCTATTCTTCATGGCTATAATTATACTCAAATATCTACTTAAGTGAGAGTATTTCTATTTTTATAAATCAGGTTCACAGGGGATTGCTCTTAGTTGTTTTATATGTTCAATGGAGTTAGCTGATACCTTCAGGGGCTAAGTTTAATATTCTACATTTTGATAATCTTTACTGAAAAGATTGCTCTCCTTCACAACATATCATTTAATTCCATTCTTAAATTTCATAACCAATCAAACCAGAACCAATAAAATGGGCAGAGGGAGTATAAATTAGCAGGAATTGCCGGGTCACCGTTGCATTTAGAGGCACGTATACTGGTAAATGCAAAAGTGGACGCATAGGAGCTGTTTGGTCAGAAGTTTTTAGAAAGAGAAACTCTCTCTTCTCTCTAGGTTCTCCCTGGTTTCAGAAATACAATGCTCTCGATAATTGAACTGCTTATTTCTGGACTGATAAAATTTTTCCAAGTAACACAAGACTTTTTTTCTGAGTAAAATATCATTAAAGGCATCCATTGAGGCAGACTGTCCCATCCTATTGACCAGTTGAAAATTTCCTCTGATGAGGTTGTCCTGAGTGAGGCATGCCCCTTTTACCGCAGTCCAAATGAAGCATGATATCTTTGGGGGAGCTTGGTTTTCCAACCTAATTTCCAGTGCCATAGTTTGACCATTATCTTATTAAAGCTCAAGTGTGCATAGCCTGCTGTTGACTGTGTAAATACTGCCGCAACCCCATTTCAAACTGTCTCCAACCTGATTATCTATGTTGCAATTCTCCAGGTTTTTATGCAAAGTCGAGAGATCTTCTATTTCCTACTCTTGTAAGTTCTTCCCTAGGTTAAGTTCCAGGAGTTCTGTGCTGAAATAGAGGAGTTTTGGTATCTGGCTATGCTGAGTAGGTTTGGAAAGCTTCTTTCAGTGTGGAATCTCCTATCCATTTGTCTAACCAAAATCTAATGTGATTCCCATCCCCCTACCTCAAAGTGAGTGTTACTGGAATTCCCCCCATAGGTTATTAATGGTCTTCCACAATCCAGTACATGCGCTAGTCTGGTTGTTTTGGTACACCAGTGAGTGCTACTACGATGTTTAGCCATAGTTACCTCCTCCTGTAGACCTTTGATTAAACCTCCAGTACCACTTCATAAGCATGCACTTACCATGTATAGCAAGATCGTTGATACTGAGGCCACCAAAAGCTTTAGGGAGAGTGACTTTGGACCACTTCACCCAGGTGTAATTTTGTGCTTAACCGTCGCTTTCCCATAAGAAGAAACAACAACAACAACTACCCAGTATAGTCCCACAAAGTGAGATTTGGGGAGGGTAATATGTAGATAGGCCTTACCCCTATCCGAAAGGGCAGAGAGGCTATTTCCAATCGACCCTCGGCTCAGGGAAGGAAAGGGAAAATCAAAAACAAAAACAAAAACACAAGAGCATTAGTAACTCCAACAGAGATCACATAAATAATTATCTAAATAAAAGAACCATAAATAAAATAGCATGCAATAATATCAAACAGTAACTACCATAAGGGGACACAATCCAATACACAAATCATCTATGAAAAGCCCTACCAAACCCACCTACCTCGGGAAAGGAGTACGAAAAATCCTAGAGGCCCCTATCCTACAACCCTGATGCTAGACCTCCAGACTTTTCTATCAAGGGCCATGTCCTCGGAAATCTGCATCCTAGCCATGTCCTGCCTAATCACCTCTCCCCAATACCTCTTAAGCCTCCCTGCCTCGACTCACGCCGACTACCGCCAGCCGCTCACAACTCCTCACCGGTGCATCTGGGCTTCTCCTCCGCACATGCCCAAACCACCTGAGCCTCGCCTCTCGCATCTTTTCATCCACTGGGGCCACCCCCGCCTTCTCCCGAATAACTTCATTCTCAAGCTTTCCCATAAGAAAGTACTTCTAATTTTGTCAAGCTGCTTTAAGACTTCAGTAGGGAGGGGAAAAAGAGACATACACTATTGATCCTTCCTCCTAATGAGAGATGCTGTTTTTACCATGTAGTAAGTCTTTTCTCAAAATTTTCAACAACCCTATTCCATATTTAAGTCGACTTGTGTTTGGCACTCAAAGGAAGGTCCAAATAAGTGGATGGAAAGCAACCAACATTGCAGCACATGATAACCAACTCCACTAGACCAGGTACCATATTAAGAGGGTAAATTACACTTTTCAGCATGTTAATATGGAGACCAGACGTTGCTTCTAAAATCATGTGGATGAGGTTTAGGTATAGAACTTGGGTTTTTTCAGTACCATATTAAAAAAATGTGTCATCTGCAAGAGTAGATGTGAGATAGACACAGAGTTAACACAACTATTTTCTATCCTGAAACCCTCGGGCCACAGTATCTGCATGGCCTTTTCTAGCATACAGCTAAGCCCCTCCATATCAAGGATGAAGAGGAAAGATGAAAGAGGATCGCCTGTTTGATTGCTCTCATAGGAAAAAAGAAACCCACTGGACTTCTGTTTACAAGGATAGAATACTTGACTTCTAATCCACTTTTACCCAAAGCCCATCTTCCTGAGTATTGAGATTAGGAATGCCCAATTTAGCTTTTCAGAGCTTTTTCAATGTCAAACTTGAATAGGAGACTTGCCTCCCCATTTTTTTGCTTCCAATCCAGGACCACATTAGCAATGAACATCTATGATTTGCCTGCCTTTAATACAATCATTTTGGTACCCTGAACCTGAAACCAGTTTTCTAATTATCCTTTTTTCTTTCAGCCAGCACTTTATCTGTGATTTGGTAGAAACTGACTATAAGGCTGATAGGTCATAGGTATATAGGTATGTAGTCACTGAGTGCTGGCTCCCTTTCTTTTTGGAGTGAGAGCAATGAATGAAGCATTGAAGGACTTTACCATGTGACAGTTGTGTGATCAGTGATGAAAGGGATTGAGGGCTCCAAGCACCTCATATTTGACCGTGTCCCAATTCTTATGATAAAAGGCCACTGTAAAGCCATTCGGTCCACAAGCTGTATCAGGAGTACATGAGTTGATAGCAACTAGCACTTCTTCCTCAGCAAAGTCTGTCTCTAGATCCTCCCTTTCTTCTACTGTTAAACATCCCATCCCTTCAAAAGTGGCTGTAGGTCTCCAGCTTTCATCCTGAATGAAGATTCTGATAGAAGTTGAGAATTTCTTCCTTGATGAGTTCTTTATCTTCAATAACCCCCCCCCCCCCCCAAATGATTTGTCAATGTTAATATCTTCTGAAAGAATTTTGGTGTTTTTGTCACCGTCCTTCAACCACAAATACCTAGTTTTTTTGTCTCCATGAGGCCTCTTCTGCCTTGGCCAACTGCTGGATTTCCACTTTAAAGTTCATAATTTGAGTTTCTTCCTCCTGGGTCTGCATTCATCCTTTGGTAGCTTGTTCAAATAGCAGGGTTCATTCAATGCTTTGCTTGCCCTGATTTCCACCTTGAGGAAAAGGCTTCTCTGTTAGTTAATTTGAATTATTTGAGACAACTGAGAATTTGAAGACAAATTAATAGGGAACATGGAGTAGTCTGCTCCCAGGAATTGGATATCCTTCTAAACATCTCAGCAGTACAGAGCACGATGTTAACATTTGAAAAACAAGGAATCATGATTTGTCATGTTTTCTATAGACCTATATTGGAAAAAGAGGATGCTTATCTTGGCAGTTCTTGCAAATCTTATGTTAATCATGCAGGAGAGGAGAATTATTGCTTGCTGTACCGATGAATGGAAATAAGCCCTGTTGGCGCATGCTGCTTCCGTTTTCATATGCAGTTGTTTCAGGTGCTGTTGGATCATGTTCAGTATTGTTTGCAAAGTCTCTGTAAGTGGCATACATGGTTCTTTGTCTTCTGATGGAAGAACTGGATCTTATACATTTGACCCTGGTTACTTCTATTTTGCAGTTCAAACATGTTAAGATTGTCCATGTCAAGTGGTTATTCATTGCACAGCTGGTTCACGTATTCCATGCTCCTGTTGTTTCTTAGTACAGCTGGATTTTGGGTAACAGAATGATGGACTTGTTTGTTGCATTGTCATTCAATTGTTATAATATAGAATACTTGAACATGTGTTCTTTAACTGATTCAGTTCTCGAATTTATTATTGTCACAGATGGCAAGGTTAAATGAAGGACTTTCGTTCTTTGATGCAATACTTATTGTTCCTATGTTTCAAATTGCTTGGACTTTTTTCTCCATTTGTACAGGATTTGTGTACTTTCAGGAATACCAGGTTTGCTCTTTCTCCAGTGTGTACGGAAGGGCATGTGCATCTCCTCACTTTTTCCCTCTCTAAAATGAATGTAAAAAATGAGAAAAAGATAGATGCCGAGAATAAATTGCTTGATTGTTTTCTCAAGTATGTTGGAGCTTAAATAGTTTTTGCAAGTAATCCTAAAAGGAAAGAAAACTAATTCCTATTTTTGATTATACAGTTATAAGGACTCTAAACCTTTCCCATATTTATAACGAATGAGCTCTTGCGATACTAATAATTTCTCGATTGGTAACTCTCTTTCAAGTTGGAGTGTACACATTGTATGCTCTTAATATGCTGCCACTAATACACTAAATTCTGGAGCGGCGTGAGTGACTTTGTCAGAATACCTGCTAATTGTTCACCAGGTTTGATAAAAGCTGTCGAAGTGCACCTTTGACTCAAACTTTTGCCGAATGAATGACAATGTACTTCTATATGCTTTGTTCTCTCATGAAATACTGGATTTAGAGAAATGCGTATGCAGCTTGATTGTCACAGATCAATTGCGTGGTGCATCTCCTCCAAACCTTAACTCTTTAAGAAGTTGCTTTAGCGACATAAGCTCACATGTAGCCTAAGTCGTTACTTGGTGTTCTGCCTTTGCGCTTGATCTAGCTGCTACATCTTACCTTTTACTTTTTAGGTGTAATAGATTTCCTCCTACAATAAGACCACAGTTCTGGTTAAAAAAAAAAAAGACCACAGTTCTAATTACAGAATTATTTGGATTCTAAACCTTTCTCATATTTATAAGAAATGGGCCTTATGACAATTGTTTCGACATTGAACTTTTCAAGTGAGCTTGTAGACTAAACACTAATTCATTTTGAATTTACACAGGTATTTGATGCTTTAAGAACAACAATGTTCATTCTTGGAATGATTTCTGTGTTTGTGGGCATTTCTTTGCTAGCACCAGATGAATCAAAAGGTATTGCTACTTTTGATCTCAGGTTCTTGGTAATAAAATGTGCCTAGGGCATGAAAGACTGAACAGTAATATCTGCAGGAGGTGAAGTGAAGGATGGTTCTTTAGTTTCAACATCAAATTTGTCACAGGATGAGGAGAGGTATGTAGTCTCGACCTTATTAGGCAGACGTTGGTTATTGGAGATTGAATAGTAAATTCTTGCTTTTATCTTGTCTATAATTCCTAATGGTTAAAAGTGCTTTGCAATCTGACCTTTATTTCCTAATTGCTGCCCTTTTTTATTGGTAAATGTGCACATGCCAGGCTGTTCATGCAATCTGAGGACTCCCAAATTAAGGATATAAGATCATTTGGACGAGTTATGCTGATGAAAACTGCTAATATGATTGTCAAGGCAAAGGTTCTGTGTTTGTTTGTATTCCCTATTCCACGAAGGAGATTTCATTCTTACAAATCTAAAGGGTATACTTCCTGCAGGCTGCATGTTCAGTATCACTAGGCTTTGGGGAAGACTCGCTTCATGCATCTTCAGTGCTGGTGATGCCCATGGTCTCGTCGAAAATAACAGGCTTCCGAGGAGGTGGTCTTGATCGGGCTAAATTATTATCTGCTCGAGGCCCAGGTTGGAGCAAATTTGCAGTTGATGAGGATGGTGAGACAATCCTGGAGACAACTGCAATGCTGCCCCAAGGTATCAACTTGGACTAGGAGAGCGTGGCATTGATTTGTAGAGACCGACATGACAATGGTGGTTATTTCTTCGCCTTTATGGAGAATATTCAAGAGTGTCTTTACATCCCACTTATTTTATGTATGCTTAGTTCCACTCGTAGTCCAACAGAAGGCAGCAAGGCACTGGGTCGGGTTGGGGAGGGGAACAACAAATATGTTAAGAGGTAGAGCTAGTAGCCTGATTTGGAAGGGAATTATAGTATGTTGACGAGAGGCGTTAGAGTGCTTATTTCTCTTTCGTTTTTTAAATAGAGGCAACTAATGATAATCTTATGAATTGTTTTTTTGTAGTTTACGACAAACTACGCTGGACTGTGAGGCAAGATTTGGACACTTCTGCACTAGCTGCTGGCAGTTGATAGTTTGAGATAGTGTGATTGTTTTTCTAGTGTAAATAATGTTTTGGTTTCCTCTCTGGTGCATGTGATTCTGGCTGCCTCATGATCAACTGCATAACCCTAAAAAGAGATGATTCTTTTAGAAATATGAACTCTAGATATACTAAGGTCAAGAATTTTCGATTAATTGGTAGGAGTGGAGTGGGACAATTAATAACAGTTCGAAACTTCGATGGCCATATCAAACCAAGTAATTACAACAACAACAACAACAACCCAGTATAATCCCACTTAGTGGGGTCTGGGGAGGGTAGTGTGTATACAGACCTTATCCCTACTCTAAGGTAGAGAGGCTGTTTCCAAATAGACCCCCGGCATTCTTCCCTCCAAGAACTACCCACCTTGTTCTTGGGGAGACTCGAACTCACAACCTCTCGGTTGGAAGTGGGGGTTGCTTACCATCAGAGCAACCCCTCTTGTCTAAGGATATAGCCTAGAAAGAAAGAAGCAAATCATCATCACAGCCCCAAACCAAGTAATTAGACAAACACAAAACTACTTGTCTAGAATTACATATCTTTATATGCGTGCTGTACGGAAAAATAGTAGCAAGTTCAGATGTGACTTTGGTAGTTCACTAGGCACCGCCCACATTTATATTAAATGTATCTTTTTCTCTGCCTAAATTTTTTTCCCCCTCAGAATTGTTCATGTGAACACTTTAGAAATCAGAGTTCAATCTTGTCTAACCCTTTTTAAGATAGAATTTATTATACCATTTTAATACTATCTGTATTTTAATCAAACACTGTAGTCCTATAGCTAACGCAGTATAGTAGAAGTCTAGGGGTGACAAAAGGTAGGTTGGGTTGGATATGGGTGAGATGAAAATACTGTATAAACTGGTAAAATATCTGATATAACCTATATTGAATTTGGGTAGAAAATGAATTGACCAACGGATAATATGAATGTTTATGATTTCTTGAATATGCTCATTTTTGCGAGAATTTTTATTCCTCAAACTTGAGATACCAAATTCAAAAGTTAAATCCATTAGCTATCCATATTTTTCTCATTTTTAAAAACTTCATTATCCAATTTATTTTTTCATAAATAATATGAAGGGATAACTATTTTTTAATCCATTTTGCCACCACTCGTAGAACGACCAGCTTCAAAGCTTACCTTATCTAATTATGTACTGACAAACCAAAATGTTACAGGGCCGATAAGTTGTTGGTTGCAGTTCATTTGTCAAATTGCTAACAGGCGGAACAAATCATAAACTCTCTACATTGTTAACTTTTTTGCGTAGCGAGCGGATTATCTTCACATTCATTGGCTTTCTAGAGTTTGATTTAATAAAAATTGAACAAGTAAAAAATGGGAAGTCAGAGCAAATTTTTTACAGATGCTGAAATCATTAGCTCTCCAGTACATTGGCACATACAATATTAACACCTGATGGCTAGATTATGAATTATAACCAAGAAAAAAAGATTTCTTAATTCATACCAACTGTTCTAGACAATAAAATTAAGCTGGACAAAATTTTACCATAAGCCAGCCCTTTACTCTTCCCCCCACCAATACACCCTTAAAAAGGTGGATCCTTTAGTGCAAATTCAGACATTAGATAAGAAAGTCTTAAAACCAAATAGTTGACTCTGGAAAGTAAAATTTGTGGAATAATTGTTATCCTCCATTTTATTTCTCCTTTTATGATTCTTTTACCCTACTTACCAATTACCATAAATGGGCCATCAGTGTCTTGTTGATATGTTGTATATTACAGAATTAATATCTATAGTACAAAATTGGGGATACTGTACATTGGTACAAAGAATGCATAAATTTTCCAAGGACCTGAGACTTGCCGAGAAGGAAGATGGCTGCATTCCAGGACAAAACTCACCTTATATAGAATGACGGTGCCGCAGTTTCAATATCATTGAGGCAATTGTTCAACTTTCAAGTAAAATTTGGTGAATTGCGATGTCCATCAGCAAATTCTCTGACTAAACGCTTCAGAATTCTCCCCCCTTTACCTTGCATATGCCCATAATCACTTGTTCCGCCAACATTACATCTGCTCTCAATATAGTCTGAAGCAGCAGTAGCAAGTGCTTTCATCCAAAGAGGAACCAAAGACTCTACTTCCCCCTGCTTTAGGTACTCAGCTGGTAAACCCTGTACCTGGAAAACGATTATGATCACACAAAAGAATGTCTTGATACAACTTTTCAAAAACGAATATCTCAATGCAATTCTCCGAACTTACTGTAGTAGCTGGAAATAATACAATATATCTGGAGAAGGAAAAAGAATTAACCTACTAATGAAGTTAAAATAAGTGACAGACAGCATACAGAATGAAGCTAATATGTAAAATAGCATAATAGTTATGGAAGGTCTGAACAATATGGCCAAAACTGGAAAATCAATGGATGAATTCAAGGCTTTGAAGTAACAAGAATTGGAAACAACCTGGAGATTACACATCTTCAATATGCTGATGACACCCTAACTTTTTGTGATGCAAAAGAGGAGGAGTTGAGATATTTGAGGATTATCCAGGTTTTGTTTGAAGGATCTCAGGACTCCACTTGAGATGGAGCAACTGTCACTAATACTGGGAGGTGTAGTAGGATCCTTTCCTGCTATCCATCTTGGCATGCCTCTAGGTGCTAATTCTAAGTCCAAGGAGATATGGAATGGAACAGTCATGGAAAAATGTGAGAAGAAGTTAACCAGATGGAAAGCACAATATCTATCTGTGGTAGGAAGACTGATTTTGATCAATTCAATACTTGACTCACTTCCTACATATATGATGTCACTTTTTCCCATCCCTGAAGTGTCATTCAGAGACCGGATAGACTCAAAAGATTTTTTTGGGCAAGGAAACAAAGAAAAAGGGTGTTCCATTTAGTGAAATGGAAATCTTTCATTATTGGCAAAGACAAAGGTGCGCTAGGCATCAGAAATTTGAAGAATCAAAGCAAGGCCCTTAAGATGAAGTTGTTATGGAGATTCTCTCAAGAACCTCAAACCTTCTGGAGTAATATCATTAAAGCTAAATACGGAGAAGAAAACAATTGGGTATCAAAGAAGTCAACACAACATATGGGGTCAGCTTATGGAGATCTATTAGAACACTTTGGTCTAGCGAAGAGCCAATCCTACATCAAAGTGAAAAGTGGCACCAAAACCTCCTCCTGGAAGGATAACTAGTTGGGATCTGGAAGCTTGATGGAACTCTTCCCTGATATGTATGGCTTAACTCAACACCAATAAAAGACAGCTGAAACGTGGACTCCTCAGGGTTGGGCTCTGATACTTACAAGAAGAATGCTGAATGATTGGGAACTGACTAGATTGACTGAGTTGTACAAGCAACTGGAAGTCTTCAAAGGCCTTCAGAATGGAATGGATTCACTATGGTGGAAGGGCCACAACAGAGGCATCTATAAGGTAAATGTTGCATACAAGATTCTTAATCACACTAATCTACAGATTACTAAATAGCCATGGAAGCATATCTGGAAAGTCAAGATACCTTAACTTACAAGGTATCTTGTTTCACTTGGTGACTAGCAAAGGAGGCAGTTCTGACCAAGGATAATCTCATAAAAAGAGGGATTCCACTGTGCTCTAGGTGCTTTCTATGTGGGAAAACAGCTGAGACAGTTACCATCTATTTTTACACTGCACGATTACTGATCAACTATGGAAGATATTTACTAATCTCAAAGGTATCTCCCCGACAATGCCCTCTAAGATTACTGAAGTGCTTATTAGTTAGTATGAAGCTGGAACTGGAGCTGGAAACACAGATAGATGGAGGACCGTCCTTGCATGTATATGGTGGACAATCTGGAAGGAGAGGAACTCTAGGTGATTTGAACACAGTAGCAATTCATTGCAGATGATCATACTGAATTGTGTTCTTTTTTATTTTTGATGTAAACAGAAGTTGGCCAGAAGATACGGTATCAATCCTAGAAGTTTTAAAATACTGCTAGGATTGTAGATCAGTTAGTCTTTCCTTTAGTTCTCTTGTACATATGGTTTCAGTACAGCCCATGTACTGTTATATATTACTACACACATGTTACCATCTCAAAAAAAAAAAAAAAAAAAAACATAAATTATAGAATTTACAAAAGTTGACCATTTCATTACCTTATATAAGTGCTTCCAGAATAATAAACTTCCTTCAAGATGGTTTGGACATGTGAAGAGGAGAAGCACATATGCTCGAGTGAAGAGGCGTGAGAGGTTGGCCTTGGTTGGTTTGAAGAGGGGTAGAGGTAGGCCAAAGTACTGAGGAGAGGTCATTAGGCAAGACTTGGCGTTGCTCCAGCTCACTAAGGACATGACCCTTGATAGGAGGTTTGGAGGTCGAGAATTAGGGTAGAAGGTTAGTAGGTAGTCGCGTGTGTGTCTTCCCCATACCAGTAGTATTAGTAGTTAGCCTTGTATTTGGTTATTGACAATCTTTATTACTGCTTGTTCTCTTATTATCTTGCTGTTGATACTGCTTGTTCCCTTATTATCTTCTTGTTGTTACTGCTTGTTTTCTTATTAGTTTGCTGTTGGTATTGCTGGTTGTTACTGCTTTCTTTTTTCTTTTTCCTTTGAGCCGGGGGTCTGCCAGAAACAACCTCTCTACTCTCAAGGTAGGTCTGTGTAGACACTACCCTCCACCGACCCCACTCGTGGAATTATACTGGGTTTGTTGTTGTTGTTGCTTCCTTCAAGGAAGTTTACTGAAGATCAATGTCTCAAATAATGTAGAAGAAAAGCAATTTATTGAGTGCATGAACAGCAGGATCAATTTTAAGTGACACTGGCACACAGAATGCTAACATGTAAAATATGCATACTTTATAAAGGTAACATAAGTGGACCATTTCATTTGCTCATATAAGTGCTGCCAGAATAACAAGCTTCCTTCCTTCCTTCAAGGAATTGTGCAGAAGATCAATGTCTCAATTATTGTAGAAGAAACAATTTACTGAGTGATTAACAGCAGGATCAGTTTTGACAAAATAAATGAGAAGAACTTCGAGAGAAAGACGGGGGGGGGGGGGGGGGGGGGAGAGAGAGCGAGAGCGAGAGAGAGAGAGAGAGAGAGAGAGAGAGAGAGACTGACTGCAGAATGGAGCCATCCATGTAAGGAATCCCAGCAAAGATGAGCCTTCCAGGTGGTTCTTTCACTTAAACTGCACATAGCAGCCAATTGCTGCAAAAGGGTTGCAGACTTGTGAACCTGTTGAGGGAAACAATAGCGTCAGCAAAGAAGACCATAAAGATCTCCAGAATCATCCTACTGTAGCATTCGAAGGAAAGTTGTTCATCACTCCTGCTTTTCTTTCAAAACGGCTTAGAATGCTCCACCAATAATACTGAGCTACTTGATCGTCATGATAATATTTCCCAGTAAGAATTAAGAAAGGATCCGATTCTAGCAAAATTGTTTCAATACTAATAAAGTTTCAATTGCATATATGACAGCTACAGATTAATTCAAAGATAAGAGTCTAGCAGCCCACGACATACTTGCAAAATAAATGCTCTAGATACAAAACAACCTGCACCAAACTTGATTGTTAGCACTTCTTTCTATAGTATCGCGAGGAAAAGACATGAGCTGGTTCAATTTACCCTTGACATTGCAGAAACGCCAAGTAAAGCATACATTAAGTTTGACACGAGGCCGTCACCACTGCGAGATATGACTTGTATTGCCATAGCATCAATTGAACTATCAGAAATACCAACTATGCTTTCCAGTTCAGAACCATGTGAAAGGGATTCAACCAAAGCATTTAAGCCTGTCTCCAGGAAACCTGAAGCACAATATCAAGTTAAGAGTTTCTCATTAAGAGTTGAATAACACATCATCAGAAGTAAACCATACTTCACTACGGTCAGAATCAGAAGAGAACTTCGATATCATGAACAAACCAAGGACTTAAAAATGGACTTCAACAGCCGTAACAAATTATAGTTGCACAAGTAGTACATATTTGATGTAAGAACAACAACAACAACAACAAACCCAAAAATTTCCCACAAGTGGAATTTGGGGAGGGTAAGATATAAGCAGCCCCCTACCCTGGAAGGGCAGAGAAGCTATTTCCAATAGACCCCCGGCTGGAGAACGGATGAAATAAGTAATGGCAATAAGCAGGAATAACAACAAGATAAAAATAAGACCGAAGCCAAGAAAACAGTTAAACTCTAGGTAGTAATAACAATCTATGAATAAAAGGATATCATACTAACACTAATGCTAGCGAACTGAGTAAGACAAAGAGAAACACTCGACTACCTACTAGACTTCTACCCTAATCTTCATTAAGGTGCACTATTAAATGGACTTGACAAGATTTGGATTATGCATAAGGATTTGATCAAGCTATTGCCATGTTTCATTATGGCTTGCGGTTCTCATTCATAGCAGATCGTATTGGAAATATTTAATGTAGCAAGTTTCAACATAAGTATTTTTTTGGATCGGTAAGTTTCAAGATTTAAGGTATTGCTGGATAGAGAAGCATAGATGGCTGGGTGACGACAGACAGCCTAAGCATTTATTTGTTCCAACCATTTTCAGCATCTCAAGTAAGATGGACACGACAATCTTTTATCAAGTTCACATGTTTCAAGATAGAGGAACCTTGTGGAATTTGAAAATTCAGGAGAAATCTACAAGATTGGAGGTATGGCCATTCTATAACCTAATGGAATCATTCTATAAACAGAATATCATATAGTCCAAGCGGGATAGTTGGAAGTGGAAAGATGAGAAGCGATTTATTCTCAAGGAAATTCTTCTTACACGACTACTAAAAAAGAGGGGACACTAAGTTTCCACACCTACCAGTTTGGATTCTTAAAGCATGGAGAAAAGTATGTTTTTCTCACATGCTTTGCAGCAAGGGGTCTATTCTAATATCAGAAAACTTAAGGAGAAAAAGATTAACATGTGTCGATATGGGTCAAAGCAGAGGATTCAACATCAAGAAATTTTTGTTATCTACTACATGGGAGGAGATGGTTCCAAATGTATTATAAATCCCTTTGCTCAGATTGAGTGCGGACAATTTTCCTATTTTGTTGGACGGAAGCAGCGGAAGACCTACGAAAACCCCCTTCGGATTCTAGATCATGTGTTTAAGAGCAACATACTGTGGAGACAGATGATGGGATGGTGGAAGGGTTATCCGGTTACGAGCAAGTATAAATAGCTCCTCACCAAGATATTGAAATTGTTGAAAGGGGAGATAAGTGTGTGGAATAAGGAAGTGTTTAGAAGGAAGGTAGGAGAACTGGGTTTGTTGTGCAAGCTAGATGTTAAGAAAGCATAGGATCATATCAACTGGGATTCCTGGACTTCATTATGCTGAGTATGGGCTTCGAGGACAGAGGAGAAATGGATACAATTTTGCATATCTACAGTCATATGCTTGATATTTGTGAGTGACAGGCCTAGTAGATTTTTTGGTTACTCAAGGGGGTTGAGACAAGGAAATTCATTATGCACCTTTTTAGCAGAACAGTATCCTTCATGCCAGCTAGCTCCGAGATAACAATATCTCCTTCGACTGTACTGATAGCTAATTCTCCGAGAAAGTTTGACTGCCATTTACTCTCTCGTAATGCTTTGGCATTGGAGTAGTTCTCATCAGTAGTTCTGGGAGGCTCTGCAATGCTCTGTTGTGAATAGCATTTAATGAACCTTTTTATCATAAAGGCTATGTCACTCCACCCCGCATTTAAAGCTAATTCAGGAATTATTATAACCGACCTCTCATCTCCCAGAAGAGACAAAATACTCATATACCTTCCACCATTGTTGTCCTTCCTAGTGCAGAAATATTCTGTTAGGTGCTCCTTGGTTTTCCATCCCCTAACCATATTCCTCTAATCTTTCGAGGCCTCACAGACGTGTAGGACATCCAAGCTTATCCAAGCTTCAGAAGATGGTGCCTAGTTTGTCTAGTTTATCCACATTAGAGTGTGAGTCATGTCAGCTCGGAAAACATACCCGAGCCTCCTATCCTCGTAGTATTGAGTCACGTAGAGTATATTTTTTCTTTAGTTCATTCTGATATATGGGGCCCTAGTAGAGTCAGTTCAACATTGGGATTTCGTTATTTTGTTAGTTTCGTTGATGATCATTCAATATGTACTCGGATTTTCTTAATGAAAGATCGTTCTGAATTGTTTTCTATATTCCAGAATTTTTGTGCTGAAATTAAAAATAAATTTGGTGTTTCTATTTGCACTTTTCGCAGCGATTATGCCTTAGAATATTTATCCTCTCAATTTCGGCAGTTTATGTCTTCTCAAGGAATCAGACCTCTTGTCCTTATACCCCTCAGTAAAATGGGATTGCAGAGAGAAAGAATAGGCACATCATTGAGACTGCTCGCACACTTCTCATTGAATCTCATGTTACGCTGCGTTTTTGGGACGATGCAGTTTTCATAGCTTGTTATTTCGTTAATCGGATGCCTTCCTCTCCTATCCAGAATCAGATACCGTATGCAATATTGTTTCCCCAATCACCCATATACTCTGTTCCCCCTCGTGTTTTTGGGAGCAATTGTTTCGTTCATAACTTAGCCTCCAGGAAAGATAAAGTTAGCTCCTCATCTTCTCAAGCGTGTCTTCCTTGGTTATTCTCGTTTTCATAAGGGATATCGTTGTTACTCACTTGATCTTCGTAGGTACTTCGTCCTCTGACGTCACATTTTTTTAGTCTAAACCTTTCTTTACCTCTTCTGACCACCTTGATTATCTAAGGTCTTACCTATACCGACCTTTAAGGAGTCTACTATAGCTCCTCCTTCACCTTCCGCCATAGAAGTCTTACCCGAGTCTCCTATAGCTCCTCCTTCACCTTCCGCTATAGAAGTCTTACCCATTCCAACCGTTGAGGAGTCTAGTGTGGCTCCTTCTAGACTCCCTGCCACAGGAACACCACTTTTGACATATCATCGTCGTCGGCGCCCAGCATCAGGCCCAGCTGATTCACGTCCTGCACCTGACCCTGCTAATACTGCGGACTTGTCTCCTCTTAATCAACCGATTGCACTTCGGAAAGGTATACGGACCACCCTTAATCCTAATCCCCATTATGCCGGTTTGAGTTATCATCGTTTGTCTTCACCCTATTATGCTTTTCTATCTTCTTTGTCCTCTGTTTCCATCCCTAAGTCAACAGGTGAAGCATTATCTCATCTAGGACGGCGACATGCTATGATTGACGAGATGTCTGCTTTACATACGAGTGGTACTTGGGAGCTCGTCCATCTTCCTTCAGGTAAATCTACTGTTGGTTGTCGTTGGGTGTATACAGTCAAGGTTGGTCCGGATGGTAAGGTTGATCGTCTTAAGGCTCGTCTTGTTGCAAAGGATATTCTTAGATATTTGGGCTCGATTACAGTGATACCTTCTCTCCTATGGCTAAGATAGCATCAGTCCGCCTTTTTCTATCTATGGCTGCTGTTCGCCATTGGCCCCTCTATCACCTGGACATTAAGAATGCTTTTTTTACACGGTGACCTTGAGGATGAAGTTTATATGGAGCAACCACCTGAGTTTGTTGCTCAAGGGGAGTCTTGTGGCGTTGTATGTCGCTTGTGTCGGTCACTTTATGGTCTAAAGCAGTCTCCTGCAGCCTGGTTTGGTAAGTTCAACACAGTTATCCGGAAATTTGGCATAATTCAGAGTGAAGCTGATCACTCTTCTGCCTCGAGTCTCTGTATTTATCTGGTGGTCTATGTTGACGACATTGTTATTACCGGTAATGACCAGGATGGTATTACTAAATTGAAGCAACATCTCTTGCAACACTTTCAGACTAAGGATCTGGGCAAAACTAAAGTATTTTCTGGGTATTGAGGTCGCTTAGTCTAGCTCAGGTGTTGTGATCTCACAACGAAAGTATGCCTTAGATATTCTTGAAGAGACAGGAATGACAAGTTGTAGACCGGTTGACACTCCGATGGATCCGAATTCTAAACTTATGCTAGGACAGGGGGAGCCTCTTAGCGATCATGCAAGATATAGACGGTTAGTTGGTAAATTAAATTACCTTACAGTGACAAGACCTGACATTTCCTTTTCTGTGAGTGTTGTGAGTCAATTTATGGATTCTCCGTGTGATAGTCATTGGGATGCAACTGTTCGCATTCTTCGGTATAAAATCAGCTCCAGGCAAAGGTTTATTGTATGAGAATCGAGGACATGAGCAGATCGTTGGAAACTCAGATGCTGATTGGGCAGGATCACCTTCTAATAGACGTTCTACTTCTGGATATTGTGTCTTGGTAGGAGAAAATTTGGTGTCCTGGAACAGCAAAAAGCAGAATGTGGTTGCTCGGTCTAGTGCAGAAGCAGAATATCGAGCGATGACTATGGCGACATGTGAGCTAATTTGGATCAAGCAGTTGCTCAAGAAGTTGAAATTTAGTGAGATTAGTCAGATGGGACTTGTGTGTGATAATCAAGCTGCTCTTCATATTGCGTCAAATCCAGTGTTCCATGAGAGAACTAAACACATTGAGATTAACTATCACTTTGTTAGAGAAAAGACACTCTCGTGAGATATTGCTACAAAGTTTGTGAAATCGAATGATCAGCTTACAGATATTTTCACCAAGTCCCTAACTGGTCCTCGTATTAACTACATATGTAACAAGCTCGGTACATATGATTTATATGCACCAGCTTGAGAGGGAGTGTTAGAATAGTCATGTAAATAGGAGTAAATAACCTAATCCAATATATATTAGGAGTAGGACATGTTATGTGTGTGTATATATATAGGGTTCATTGTAACATATGTCAATACATCAATAATATAATTAAACAAAATATTCGAACATCACTGTTTACTTAAGGTAAAAGTCCTCGAGGGTCAATGATGCACGGTTTGAAACTCAATGGATAATAGCCCATCCTCTAATCTGTCCGCTTATAAACCGGACATTTATCTGCGGCAGGTTTCGAACCAGTGAGATGTGCCTAACGCACACATCACAAGCTGCGCTCTCTACTACACCAAAGCCCAGGGGTTTCCCAAGATCAGTGTTTTTAAAAGCAAAAAGTGAAAAAAAAAACAAGGTCCATGGGGCTTAAAGCAAAAAGAAAGAAGTGAAGCGCACCATTTACTAGAACTAAAAAATATTAAATATCCATGATTTAGTACAATTAACATGAAATTGTGATAAAATAACAAATATTAACATCCAATATACCATAATCGCGATATCCAACCCTCAGTTGAAATTCAAAGAAGCGGCAAGTTCTCATTAGAGTAACTATGTGCACCATTGTTTGAGGTGCAAACTTCTGTATAGCACATGGCTTTATCCCTTAAGCAATATTTCTTCGCTTCGCATCCCTTTATCGCTTTAAGTGACAAAGTGATAGATTTTAACAATACTACTCAAGATATCCTATAGAATATTCTATAAACTTTTCCTTATTCAAGTACAACAAATCTAGAAATATATGAATCTAAGCACATATTCTCTTGATATTCTAACAAATATCAATAACATGTAGAAAATTGGGTGCCACAAAATGCAAAAAGTTAATGAATTGTGAGACAAAGTTAAAGCAGGATATTAGATGGGTGCGGGGGAGAGGGGGGGGGGAGGGGTTCAACTCATTTTCCGGACTTACATGACATAAAAGACATCGCTGCTAGTGCTGCGCCACGATGCATAGCAGTGCAACATATAGCTGCCTTTTGAAATGACAATTCAAGGATGGAGCCAGAAACTACTAACACTTCCTGAGCACATCCAGAAAGAAGGTGTCAAAGTCACAAGTTGTTTCTCCAATTACGAAAACAAAATAACAAAGTTCGTGCTCTCTCATCTTTTAATTTTTAATTTTTTTGACATAACCATCTGCATGCAGGTAAACAATAATGGAAAGACCATAAATATTGCTGCCATATTGACATGAATAGGAAGAGAAGAAAAACAGATAAGATTGACGAAGAGTCTTTCAAATAGCTAGTAATCATTAGGTTTAATCAAAATTTGTGGTCTTCTCTAAGCTAGTACGCCTTGTGTTTGATCAATTTGGACAAACAAAGTTTACTTTGGTTTGCCATAGTAAGGAAGCAGCACAGCTGGGTAAACAAGTGGAAGAAGGAAACAGGACTTTCATAAAAACCCAAGACATTAAGCATTGCAATCATAACTAGACATAATACAAGATCCTGCGGGTTCCAGTTAAAATAATTGGGATTGAAGACTAAAGGAGTTGAAGCATGCTGGTTTGCCAACATCTACAGGAATTATATCCGTCAAATGGATAATACAACTGCACCGTAAAAGCTGCCTAGATTCCTAGATGGCTGATAATCCTACTCAATATCCATCAGGTGAAGGAGGTGACATGGGGCATAGAGAGAAAGGGTACAATGTTCCACCTACAAAGACGTACTAACTTGGCAAACGTTATACCTAGACTGGGAATACCCTAGTAGAAGAGAAGACACGGATATAATTGAGTGTGGTTCAAATTGAAGTGTGCACTTTGCTTCTTCACTTAAGGCCCAGTTTTATCCTTGTTTTTCTCCTTTATTCAGCTTATAAGTCAAAATTTAAAAGTGACCGCTTTTCACTCGGAGTGCTTTGAGCCTTTACTGTACGAAACAGCGAGGACCCGTTGCTCTTATTTGCAGAATAGCTGTACAGAACAGTGAGATTGCTTTTAATAACACTGATTGATATCAAAGGTCCAGGCTCCTCTCCTGAATTATCCAGTAACTTTTGACACCTTTATCGATGGCGAATATGAGGTTGAAGCATCTGATCAAGGGGGAATAATTCCGGCTAGAACAATGGTAGTTGCTTTCTCTCAATATAACAGGAAGCACGATCATTTGACGAGAAAGAAAGGGGCAGATGAAGAGGAAAGCAAACTGGAGCATATGCATGAAGTGCACACCTCGAGATTGAAGAAAATGAAACCCCAGTAAACAGAATTATGCAACGTCTTGAATATGAAACTTCACGTACCAGGTCAAATAAGTGGGAAAAGGTCCATATGTTTAATCTATATAAATAAGCAAACTGGAGTTACCTGGAACTACCTAGAAGGGTCCAGTAGGAAGCTTTAATCACGTGGGAAGGTTGTTCTCAAAGCCAGAAAGAGTCTGAATTAGAAGGAGTCTTGGGAAATTGTTTCTGTTTGCTGTGACCAAGATATTAATGCGATGGTGGGAAGAAAGGAGGCGAATGACCTGGGAAAGGAGGCAACAGTCAGGGGAGGAAGTTGGGAAGTGGAAATTTGCTTTTACAAGGTGTTAGAAACTGGAAATTGGAGGAATGTCAATGTGGACGAGGAAGAAAATTCTCGAATTTGGAGTACTTTTTAGAGTGTCTTTCATAGGTTTGAGGAAAGTAATTGAGGTACTGTAGGACATAGAACAAAAATAAATGTAAGCAATGATGAGAAAGGAAGATATTTTTGGGAGGCGAGAAACACGAAGCACAAAACAAGCAACGGACCTACAGTTAGGTTAAATGACTTGTTTGAAAAAGATCACAGGCAAAGGAGAAAATGGGTCGAATTTCCCTTGCACTTTGCAACTGAAGTCTATGTTTGTTTTTAGCTGCTGCAGTAAGCCCATAAAGGCAAAAACGAGTCACTTTGGTAAAGACAGGGTCGGAATGAGACACTTAACAGAGGGCAAACTTATTCCATTTTGCATAGTCGAGGGGTACTTTTGGCTCTTTACCCATTAATAAAAGTATAAGGTGATATAAGAATAAAAAACAAAACACTAAAATGTTAGATCAACAGATATAAACATGTAACAAAAACATGCAGGTAAATTGGATCTTTTAGCCCGAAGGAATACTTTTCTCATATTTCAAGTTCCATAATCAAAATCAGTGGTTAATTAATATATGTGAGAACTAACTTTTTAATTAAACCTAGATTTCTCAAAGAGCAAGTCTGGTTTCATTATGTTCCTGATATAAGCATTTTTTCTATATATGTTTAAAACTTGAACAAATATGATTGTTTCATTAATTTTGTTATCATATCTATACAAACATAGGAAAGATGTAACAAAAACCTTTGGAGAGCAGCGGACAAAAATAGATGTGAAATTAGCAAAGGCCTCAACCAGATCAGGCTCTTGATCACATATATATGAGGAAGTAAGAGCCATAATTGATGCTGACTTGGAAAATCTTTCAAAGATGCTGACAAAAAGATGTCCGTATTCTTCTCTACAGCCAAATTCCTCAACGAGAACAGAAGCTGCAAAAGTTATTGATCAGCTGAAACAAAGGTAGTTGTATTGGAAATAGGAGCAACTCAGCTAAGTTGCCAGTCAACTCTTACGACTATCAAAAGAAGAAAAACAGATTCAAGCAGACAAAGCCACAATGACCTAAAACCATTTCCTGGTATAAATTTCCACAGCCAAAACACTATTTAGAGCCATTGCTTCAGTATTGAAATTGAGACTTGTTCTAAGTAAAGTTCAGAGATATAATGATACTGCTTCTGCAGAAGGGCACAAGGGATGTAAATACATCAAAGAACGAAGAATTGTACATGTCAAAGCTTTGAAGCAATTAATAACACTCTACCTGCTCTTATGTAGCAATCATGGCTTTGGAATGATACAAAGTTAGTCGACAAACAATTTAGCACTCTTGGCAAAACAGACGTGAAGTGCTGACCTGCAAATGTAATGGACTCAAGCAGTAAGGAATTATGTGATCAAGGTCTCAAATTTCTTTAGAAAAGTACTACGTACAAGAGAATACTTCAGTAAATAATTTGTCTTTTTATTGGTTCTAAATCTATAATACACCCCCCCAATTTAAATGGCTTATTTGTGTACTTGTTAATACGTGCGGATGTGTGATAGTGTGGGGGTGGGGGATTTTTTGAGGTTTTGGTGGTTGGAACTTATATTTCTTGACTAGAATTAATTGGTTATCTCACACTGATGTTAAATTGACATGATACTACCGCGGGTGATCACAATTGATGTTTTGATGCCGTAACTGAGGTTTAAGGTGAGTGGGAACCCTCTTTTTGGGTTGCTTTTCTGGGATTAATTGTGTTATATGTAAATATGCTCCTATTGTTGTGTGGGGACCTGCTTGTATATGCATTTGACTAGTTTTAAATGTACAGGAGACTATACATATGTGGCAATTGTATCACCAATTACTTGTGGTAAAACATGCTGTACTTGTACTTGCTTGATACACCGTGTGAGAAAGCACGGGAGAAAATATATTATTGATTAATTGAGACAATGATACACTGAGCCCTATATATACACAATACATGTCTTACTCCTAATACATATGGGATTAGGGTTATATACTTCTATTTACACAATAAAACTAACACTCCCCTCAAGCTGGTGCATATAAATCATATGTACCGAGCTTGTTACATATATAACTAATACGAGGACCAGTGAGGGCCTTGGTGAAAATATCAGCAAGCTGATCATTTGACTTTACAAATTTTGTAGCAATATCTCCTGAGAGTATCTTTTCTCTAACAAAGTGACATTCAATCTCCATGTGTTTTGTTCTCTCATGGAACATTGGATTTTACGCAATATGATGAGCATCTTGATTATCACACACAAGTCCCATCTGACTAATCTCACCAAATTTAAGCTCCTTAAGCAACTGTTTGATCCAAATTAGCTCACATGTGGCCATAGCCATTGCTCGATATTCTGCTTCTGCACTAGACCGAGCAACCATATTCTATTTCTTGCTCTTCCAAGACACCAAATTTCCTCCTACTAAGACACAATATCCAGACGTAGAATGTCTATCAGAAGGTGATCCGCCCAATCAGCATCTGAGTATCCAACGATCTGCTCATGACCTCGATCTTCAAACAATAAGCCTTTGCCTGGAGCTGATTCTATATACCGAAGAATGCGGACAACTGCAGAGAATCCATAAACCGACTCACAACACTTACAGGAAAGGAAATGTCAGGTCTAGTCACTGTGAGGTAATTTAATTTACCAACCAATCGCCTATATGTTGCAGGATCGCTAAGAGTCTCCCCCTGTACTGGAAGAAGTTTAGAATTCGGATCCATCAGAGTGTCAACATGTCTACAACCTGTCATTCCTATCTACTCAAGAATATCTTATGTATACTTCCGTTATGAGATCACAATACCCGAGCTAGACTGTGGTAATTGGTAGGTTAATTCTATGTGGTTCGACTCTGGGCTACAGTACTCAGATTATATTTGCAACGCCCGCATAGTCTTTCCTGAGACTCAGTTGAGCGTGATCAGTCAACATAAACGACCAGATAAATACAAAGATTTAAAGCGGAATGTCGATAAAATACAGAGTGATCAACTTCACTACGAGTCATGCCAAACTCCTGAATAACTGTGCTGAACTTACCAAACCAGGCTCGAGGAGATTGTTATAGACCATAGAGGGACTGGCGCACCCGACATACAAGGCCACTAGACTCCCCCTGAGCAACAAAACCAGGTGGTTGCTCCATATAAATCTCATCCTCAAGGTCACCGTGAAGAAAAGCATTCTTAATGTCCAATTGATAGAGAGGCCAATGGCGAACAACAGTCATGGATAGAAAAATGCTAACTGATATAACTTTAGCCACGGGAGAGAAAGTATCACTGTAATCGATTCCAAATATCGAGCCTTAAGTCGATCAACCTGGCCATCTGGACCAACTTTGACGGTATATACCCGACGACAACCAATAGTCGATTTACCTGAAGAAAGAGGAACAAGCTCCAAGTACCACTCGTATGTAAAGCAAACATCTCATCAATCATAGCCTGTCGCCATTCGGGATGAGACAGTGCTTCAGACTTAGGAATGGGAACAGAGGACAAAGATGACACAAATGCACAATGGGATGATGAGAGACGATGGTAACTTAAACCGATACAATGAGGATTAGGATTAACTGTGGACCGTATACCTTTTCGTAGTGCAATCGGTTGATTAAGAGGCGACATGTCCGCAGTATTAGCAGGGTCGGGTGCAGGACGTGAATCAGCTGGGCCTGATGCTGCGGGTGGACGATGATGATAAGTGAGGAGTGGTGGAGCTGTAGAAGGTTGAACTTGACTAGGTGGTGGCACTGGAGCTAGAGTTGGTGGAACTGGACTAAGTGATGGCACCTGATGCTGAGGGGGGACGAATATGATAAGTTAGGAGTGATGGAGCTGTAGAAGGTTGAACCGGACTAGGTGGTGGCACTAGAGCTATAGGTAGTGGAGCTGCAACTGGAACTATAGGCAGTGGAGCTATGGAGGAAAATGAATGGGAGATAGGGACCGAATCTCCAAAAGAAGGAACGGGTAGCACCTCAGAAATATCTAAGTAATTAACTGGATCGGTGAAGTATGATTGGGTTGCAAAGAAAGTAACATCAGCAGACATAAGAAATCGATGAAGGTCAAGAGAATAACATCGATATCCCTTTTGCGTTCTCGAGTAACCCAGAAATATGCACTTAAGAGCACGAAGAGCTAACTTATCTTTTCCTGGAGTAAGGTCATGAACAAAACACGTACTCCCAAAGACACGGGGTGGAAAAGAGAACAAAGGTAAGTGGGAAAACAGGACAGAGAATGGAACTTGATTTTGGATAGCTGAAGATGGCATACAATTAATAAGATAACAAGATGTAAGAACTGTATCCCCCAAAAACGCAGCGGAACATGAGATTGTATGAGTAGGGTACAAACAGTTTTAATAAGATGTCTATTCTTTCTTTCAGCTATCCCATTTTGTAGGGATGTGTACGGACAAGATGTTTGATGAATAATCCCATGGGAGTTCACAAATTGCTGAAACGGGGAAGACAAATACTCTAGGGCATTATCACTACGAAATGTGCGGATAGAAACCCCAAATTGATTTTGAATTTCAGCATGGAAGGTCTGGAAAATAGAAAACAACTCAGATCGGTTTTTCATCAAAAATATCCAAGTGCACCTGGAATAGTCATCAATGAAACTGACAAAGTAGCGGAATCCGAAGGTAGAGCTAACCCGACTAGGACACCAAACATCTGAATGGACTAAAGTAAAAGGTGACTTTGTTCGATTGTCAAGACGCCGCGGGAAATGGGGTATGCTTACCGAGCTAACACGACTCACACTTTAGAGTGGACAAGTAAGATAAGCCATGTACCATTTTTTGAAGTTTTGACAAACTGGGATGTCCTAATCGTTTATGTAATAAATCTGGTGAATCAGTAATGGGAGGAGTTATTGGAGGAAGACAAGATGCGAGTCCATGTGATTTTGCAAGGATAAGGTAATAAAGTCCATCTGATTCACGCCCGGTACCAATGATCCGCCCTGTATTGCGTTCCTGTATAAAAACAAGGTCATCAAAACATAGAACAGCAGATTTAAGTGATTTGGCTAATCGACTAACGTCTATGAGATTAAATGGACTATCAGGAACATAAAGAACTAAGTCTAAAGGTAAGGAAGGAAGTGGACTAGCTTGACCTATTCCAGTTGCCATGGCTTAAGACCCATTGGCCATTGTGACTGTTGGAAGAGATTGAGAATATGAGATACTAGTGAAAAGAGATTTGTTACTAGAAATATGATCAGATGCACCTAAATCAATGACCCAAGACTCAGAAGGTGAAGATTGGGAGACACCATTCATGCTACTATTTGTTGGAACGACGGAGGTTAATCCTGAAGAAGTCCGTTTACGTGCTTTGTACTGAAGGAACTCAATATAATCCGGTAAAGAAACCATCTGGATTGGATTTATTGCATTTAATCCAACGGATTGTGAGGTAAAGGCTTCAGGTAGTGATTCCATTATAATATTGTGCTGGAAAAAGAAGCAGAAAATTGCTGGGTCACTGTTCACGCCGAAAAAATCACTGTAGCTCGCCGGAAAATTCCAAAGTCGTCGGAATCTGATGTAAACTTGATGGGTAGGCTCGGAAAAACACGAAGAACACACTGTCAAACAGAATTTTTTTGAAAATCTGGCCGAAACAGCCCTCACGCGCCGACGCGTGAGACAGACGCGCCGCCGGCGGCAGAACTCCGACGGGCGCGTGGAAGGGTTTTTTCAGGTAAAGTTTTGTAAAGTTTTCTGGGGTTTGGTCGGAATTCTCTCGCGGACCTTACGGTGGTGTTGGATTTTGCACAACACTGATAAATAATGACTTTAATGTAAAAAGTCACTTAAGTCACCGGAAAATTGCACGGTGACGACGGATTTCTTCCCGGATGTCGTTGGAATGAAGCACAACGATAATTATCTCACCAATGCCCTGATACCATGTGAGAAAGCACGGGAGAAAATATATAATTGATTAATTGAGACAATGATGCACTGAGCCCTATATATATACAATACATGTCCTACTCCTAATACATATGGGATTAGGGTTATATACTTCTATTTACACAATGAAACTAACACACCCTATACACGATGAAAGACACTCTTGTACATGACATAAATGTATAAGCAAGTATCTTGTACTGAATAAGGCTATGGGTGGGAATAATATTTCTATTATATCCAACAACGAAAAGCTTTTGCGCAAAAAGGAGTCAGTTTTTCCATCTCTCGGTGGATTCCGAGGGTAACGAGAATAATGTGCTCTCTAACTTGGCTAGGCGCGACGGGAGGGGGGTGATCCGATGACTAAGAATTTGAGGAAGAGGAAGAGAAAGATTACCTGTGCCAGTTGGTGCTTGATGTTTAAAAGCTTGGAGAAGACGTGAATCGCCTCCTTTTACATTGCCTAATAGCGTCTCGCATGTGGTTGGTAATACTGACATGGTTAAGGCTTGAGCTGGTGATTCTGTGCCCTCCAATAATAAAATTTACTACACTATATAAACAAACATATGTTTTTGTAAGGTTTTCTACTTTTTGGTTTAGTCCTTGTATGTGGGCGTTTCCACGCCCTTTAATAATAAATTTTTATTACTTTATCTGAAATAAAAAAAAAGAAGTGGGTCACCTATACTAGCAAAACCGTGAGGCTACTACTTGAATTAATACACAGACAAATTAATCGCTCGTGTGTGGTGGAGCTTACTCCTGGCCAGCCGTTCTAGAAGTTGGGCCGGTAGCGTATAAGCGTCCCTAGCTAGAAGGGGATTAGGAGAGCAGTTACTAGTTAAAAAACTTTTAATGGACCCTATTGCTACGTTATAGACAACGAGTGCCGAAAGTACCGTACTCATAATTATATTTGTTTATATGTGGAACTATGTGCTTTAGTATTTTCGTGTGTCGCTTATCCGCCTTGGATGGAGTAACCATTTATTGAATTAGTAGACTCACCCCTCTTCTTACATTTTACAGACGTTGAACTGGGTTACTGGTTGAATAGATAATTAACAACTGGTTTTGACATGTCTTCCGTGAAATCCATCGGATAACCAGAGTTGTGAAAAACGGTCACTTCCTCGCTTAAAGTGAGAAGCGAAGCGAGGCGACCCACTCACCGCTTCTGCTATCTGAAGCGTATAAGGTATGAAAAAGCGGCCGCTTCCTACTAAAAAGCGAGAAGCGACAATGCAAAGCGAGGCGACTGAAGCGAGCGCTTCTCTGTTTTAAAGGGCTGCCTAATTAAAATAGCTGTTATTTTATTAAAACATATCGACCAGCACTCCAGCAACAACAACAACAGAGAAAGAAAGAGTCAACTAGGGTTCCAAGTTTTCTACGCTTTTCAACTTCAAGATCATCTCCGGGTATGTGATTTCTGCTTCCTCCTTCTCCTTGATTCACTGTTTCAACATCCAAATAGCAGCTAAATGCTGGCGAATTTTTTTTCCCTTCAGTTCTTCTTTCTCATTCTTCTCCTCCTCTTCTTTTTCTTCTTCTTCTTCTTCTTTCTTCTTGCACTGTTTTTTCATTTGAAATGTTGTCCATTTCTATATCTTTTATTCTTAGTTCTTATTGCCCTTCCCTTCGGTATTTATTTTAATATATTTTTTAAATTCCGCTTCATTTCAAAAAAGCGAGCGCTTTGCTTCTCGCTTATCGCTTTAACCGAAACAGGATTGTCTCTTTTCCTCGCTTCACACTATTCACAACATTGCGGATAACAATATTGCATAGTCCCTTGCTTATCAACAATATTGGACATGTATACTTAAGTTTATACTCGAATTAAGCCTACTAGTTGATACAGGGACTAGGATGACTCTGGGAATAGGGGAGACTTGGTCCTACTTACGGAACAACTTGGGAAGGTCTTGCTTGGGAGAAATCCCTAGGCGCCGATCATGGCCTCGACTTGGATCATGACAAAGTCTGTGCCTTCTCCTTCTGGTTTTGATTTCTTGTCCTTTACTTTGTTATACTACTTAGCATGAAAAGATGCCATTTTCAGTGACACATGAAAATGAAATTTTTTAGATACCAACATCTAAAACCATGTTGTGGCCCAGAAGGTGACAAAAATTACTTGCATAAATATAGAAAAGGACAGGTAATAATTGGTAAGCCTCCTCGATCTTGGGAAATTTTCACTTTCATCAAAGGAGAGGTAGAGGTGTGATAGGTTGGCCTTGGAAGGCCTAAGTAGGGATAGAGGTAGGCCGAAGAAGTATTGGAAGAGGTGATTAGGCAAGACATGGAGATGCTCCAGCTTACCAAGGACATGACCCTTGATAGAAAGGTGTGAAGGTCGAGGATTATGGTAGAAGGTTAGGTAGCCTAGAGTTTTCCTTGTTCATACCAGTAGTATTAGTACATACTCCCGTATTTTATTGGTCTTGGGTTTATCTTACTACTATTGTTTCTTTCATTTCAATCATCTTACTATTTTGTTGTTATTAATGCTTCTTTTCCATGGCTTCTTACTGTTGTTTCTTGCCGTTTTTCTTTTCACGGTTGTGCTTATGCTTTATGAGCCGAAGGTCTATTGGAAACAACCTCTCTATCTCCACAAGGTAGGGTAAGGTATGCATACCCACTACCCTCCCTAGACACCACAATGTGGGGTTACACTAGGTATGTTGTTGTTTGTCGTATCAAATAAGCTGATTGCTGGTTTTAGAGAATTAAAAAAAAAAAAGAAAAATAAGAAAAGAAGTACCCGATGACTGAATTGCTTGCGAAAGAGCTCTGCATGCTGCCATAGATAGAACAGCATTTCCAATGTGTTCCGACTGAAAAAGTTTTTCTAACATTTGCCAGAATACTCCTAGAAGCGCAATAAGAGGATCATCCAAATCCGAACCTGCAGAAGACTCTGTTGCCAGATGGCTGAATACAGTTCCCAACCTGACCAATTAGCCAGTGGCTTCGCTTAGAAAGGTATACGAATGAAAAGCATTGACCAGCAGGTAATTCATAGAAAGTCCTTTACAGAAGGGGCAAAACAAAAACTCAAGACTCCTACTGACCTTCATAGAAAAAGTGGTTTTGCAGAATGTACACCAAATACCCTCTTTTAGACTCTTTGTGGTAACTAAGACAGACTTCACAGAGAACAAAATGGAAAAAAGTATAGCAGCAAATAGACACGTGATGATACAAATAATGCAGAATAAATTCGAAAAAAAATAAAAAGAAAACAATTGAAAAATTAAGTTGTTATGTTACAGAAGGGTTCCTCAACAAAAAAATTATTCATATTTAGGGATAAGGGAACACAACGGAAATCATGTGGAGGGTATTGGTTCACTTTCGAAGTAAATGCTATGTAATAACTCAATTTTGCATTAAACATCTCATACTAGGTTTTGCACTTTTGGGAAGAAAAGAAGGTAAGGTTTTATCTCACTCCTTTTATTAATAGCACACTACAAGGAAATTCTCAAAGTAAAAGCTATGTATTGCATTAAACATCTCATACTAGATTTTGCACTTTTGGGAAGAAAAGAAGGTAAGGTTTTATCTCACTCCTTTTATTAATAGCATACTACCAGGAAATTCTCAGATGAGGTATTGGTCCAACAACGGCAGAAATTTTCAAAATTGGCAATGTGCTGTCCGGTGATAGCCTTGCACAGAAACTAGAGAGCAGAATAACATAGAACAAGAATTTTGTGAATGTTACATGTCAATTACTCTCACCAGCAACGGCATGCAAACCTTACTACTAAAAAATATAAAGAATAGAAAAATATTTAAAATGCAGATGCAAACAATAATATTGCCCAGTAGCAATTGGTTCAAACCTATGTAAACCTCTTCTTGCGCCATTCACAAACTGAGAATAAGAAGCGGGATTATGCCTTAAAGAGTGGTCTTGATTTTCATCAATCTGAAACAAGGAAAATAATTCCCAGTTAGGTCAGCTTAGAGGACAGTTAATAAACAATTTTCAGTACTATGTATCATGTGCTTTCGAAATGACCCATTTCCACCACTGAAGGTGATTCTGGAGAAAGGTGAAACTAAAGGGATAAGGAACAAGGGGACCGAGCTCAGAGAATGAATGTAGAGAGCAGAACTAGATGGTGTGCGGAGGTGGTCAAGCTGAACCTTGAACTCTAAACCATGGACTACACAACAAACAAAATAATTGCAATAACACTTTATTTAGAAGAGGAAAAAGGAACAGTAACAACACACAGAATGATGAAGAACCTCATAGCTTGCTTGAACTCCTCTACAAGCAGAAGACTGCTATCACGCGTAAGGGTACACGGAAATGGACTCCTTTAGAGTAAAACCATGTTATCAACGTTTTGCTTAGAAGGGAGACCAGGAATTTTCCTTGCAGCTGTGAATCCCTAGAGCGCAAAAGAAAAGTTTGTTTCCTTGTTTAGCAGCTAGAAAAGCTACTTAACGTGTAGAGCTTGAGGGAAAGAACACGTACAGAATTTGACATTTTATGTGAAGGGGGAGAGGGAAAGACCTTAATCAACTAATAATTCACTACCTGATTGAACATCGATTATAAGGCACAGTATGGAACATGTATGAGTTGAATGGTTTGTGCTTGCCAGTGTTAAAAAATCCTCATGTGGTGAAAATTCAAAAGAGAAGGGTGTAGAAATACTGAAATAGAGCACAGAGCATGAGGCGTAGCACCTTTGGTGCTAATGTGCACTATTCGAAAAGAAAGAAACTGAACCAATACAACACAATTATTTTCGCAAATGTTAGAAGCACCTATAAATACCAGTTAAATAAAAGCTTGAGTGCTTTTTCTTGTAAATCATGTTTTTCTATGTTATTTTAAGATCTTGTATACTTTTTGATTGTGCAGGGACTATTTCCCTTTCATTTTATAAAAGTACAAAATATTAGTGCTGATAATTGGTCCATACATGGCATTTCACAGCAATGCAATTTTAGGTGGCATTTAAGGAGACTATGTGACACAGCTCAAACAAGATTATCTAATATGAAATGTTGAAAGAATTTCAGAACAGCGTTGGGGAAAAGAGAGAGAACAGTCATTGTAAAACCGCAATATAGTTATAATAATATTATAAGTTCATGGCATGACAGAGACACAAGAAAGGAAAGAAGATGAACTTACTAGTTTGCCAATAGCTTCATAGCAAGGGGAGACCAATTTAGCTAACAAATTATTCTTCAGCTCCTTGTTAGGAAGGGAACCAAGTATCAAAGTAATCGCGCTGACTACTTTTTCTTCATCCTCTAGAGGCAAATGCCTCTCATCCAAACTCTAAGAAAAGTATGTCAAACACAAGGAACAAGAGAAACAAAACAATTACACTTTAATTATCACTCCAAAAAAAGATAAACCAAAACTTATCGATCAAAGAAACAAGAGAAATATCAATACTCATTACTAAAAGGTGAGTAAGACAGTGCAACTGAATTGTTATGTTTATCAACTTTTTGTCCTAAAATATCCCTCCAATCACCTCTACTATCAAGACAAAGAAAAAGGGTGATAAGATCATAATATTGAAATGAATAGTTATTTTCTTTTTTGACTGTTAAAATGGATAGTTATGTTTTCAACTCCACTCACTTTCTATATCAACTTATGCTCTTTTTTCTATTTCCATTTTAAATTGTCATTAAATTTCAATAAACTTTGAACATATACACTACAAGTACGTGACATCCATTCAATAATATTGGACCAACATTTCAAACCATTGACTTAATAACCAAAGCTGGGTTTTTCCACCTGAGAATGATACTGCAATACAAAATTGATGCAGCAGCATATACTCAAAGAACACAGACCTAGCACCTTCAAGTAAAAAAGATTTTGAGACACCATATGCTTTATATAGGACAAACCTCTCCAATCCAAAGTAAGATCTCCAAACTTGAATGCTCATGCATAGGTGCAGTGGCATCTTCACATAACTTGAGCAAAGCACTGGCACAAGCAGCCGAACATAAAGGTTCTGAGATGCCCGTTGCAAGAAATAATCTGAAAATAACATATAGATATTCATGGACAAGGTACAACAAACCACCCAAAAACAAGGGAAAAAAGAGATATGTGGTTCATAGTGGGCAAAAGAATTAGTTTTCACCTTCACAAATAGAAAGAAAAACTTTGCAGAAGAATTGAGTTGGGAGGATAATGTTTGAGGAAGAGGAGGAGGAGGAGAGGGCAATTCATGGTATTATACA
>JASVEL010010262.1:0-34472 GCA_032618575.1 Nicotiana noctiflora
CTTAGGACTGTTTAGTGATTGTACCGGAGTTCTTATTTTTAGTTATTTTTTATTATTATTACTCACTGAGTTGAAATATACTTACCCCACTCCACTGCACTCTCTGTGCAGATCCGTAGGTGCCCGAGAGTAGTTGAGATATCGTAGCTGCTGATCATTATCTATTTTGCGGAGACTACGAGGTAACTGTTGGCGTCCGCAGGACCTGTTTTCTCCTTCATTATCATTTTGTTGTTTCATATGGCTTAGACTTGTTTGTACTAGGATGCTTATTCTGTAGAGGCTCAAACTCGTGACACCTCGATGTGGTTGGGACCGTACTTTGTATGTTTTTACTATTACGTTGTCATTTTTATTGATCACTTGCTGTTTAAGTTTAACTGGATTAATTGGAATTAATAATTGGTTGGTTTAAAAGGTAATATGGTCGGGCTTGCCTAGCATTGTGTTGGGCTCCATCATGACCGGGGTTTGGGTCGTGACAAGTTGGTATCAGAGCCTAGGTTAATAGGTCTCGCGAGTCATGAGCCGGTTTAGTAGAGTCTCGTGGATTGGTTCGGGGACACCTGTACTTATCCTCGGGAGGCTACAAACCTTTTAGGAAAGGTTTCAACTCTTGGAATGCTTGTCGTGCGATTACTTTTGACTTGAGCTGAACTTTGACATTCTATTCTCTCGCAGATGGCGAGAACTCGAGGTTCCGGACGGGAAGGACGACCACCACTACCACTTGCTAGCCGTTGACGCGGCCGTGGCGGAGGTCGGGCAGCTGATGCAGTACCAGCTGACCTACAGCCCCCAGTTGCAGAGGTGTCGGCAGCACCAGTTCAGGCACCAGCTGTGCCCATTGTCATTCCGGGTCTACAGGAGACCCTGGCTCAGATACTAGCAGTTTGCACTGGCCTAGCACAGGCGGTTTCAGTTACTACTGTGGCAGCTGCATCAGGGACCGGGGGTGTTCATCAGACCCCCGCAGCACGCACTCTAGAGCCATCAGTGCAGGGCCTACAGATACCAGAGGCTCCTCTAGTCCAGCCTATGGTTCCGGTTCAGCCAGCAGATCAGCAGACAGGGCCACAACTATGACGGACGATGAGCAGCGTTGTCACGAGAGGTTCACCAGGTTATCTTCTCTAGTGTTCACCGATACTCCGGGCGAGGACGCCCAAGGTTTTCTGGACAAGTGCCGTCGGATGCTCCGAACGGCGGGGATCTTGGAGTCCAGTGGGGTATCTTTCACTACCTTTCAGTTTCAGGGGCAAGCCTTCGCTTGGTGGGAGGCTTATGCGCGCCGCAGGCCAGCCGGAGAAGCACCACTATCATGGCCATAGTTCTCCACTATGTTCTTGTAAAAATGGGTGCCTCGATCTCAGAGAGAGGAGATGCGTAGGCAGTTTGAGGGTCTCCGTCAGGGGGACATGTCAGTGTCAGAGTATGAGATCAAGTTTACGGAGTTGTCCAGATATGCACCGTGGTTGGTTCCTTCTGACAGAGAGAGGATTGGACGATTTGTGGACGGCCTCATTTACCCCATTCGTATTCTGATGACTCGAGAGAGGGTTCTAAGTCGTACATTTGAGGAGGCTGTGGATATTGCTCGTGACATAGAGTCAGATCGTCGCAGAGAGCGGGACGAGAGAGAGAGGACAAGAGGCCTCGAGGTTTAGCTAGTTCCAGTGGCACTCAGAGCAGGGGCCAGAGTCAGCCGAGCCGAGGTCGCTTTTTCAGATCCTCGCAGTCGGGTCGCTCAGATCGTCGTGGGTGGTCTTCTAGTCAGGGTTATCAGGTTCGCACCAGAGCCATCCATCTCTCAGCACCATGCCAGCTCAGAGTTCTTCACAGGCCCCATCTACTCAGGGTTCATCTCGACCTAGTTCTTCAGCTGGCCACTCCAGCGCCAGCGGTCCTTATCAGTCTCAGCCCCCAGCAACTGGGAGTTGCTACGAGTTCGGAGAGCCTGGGCACCACCATAGGGAGTGTCCCCGCCTTGTTTCCAGATCTTATCAGCAGAGGGGGCAGCCCTCGTCATCTGGTCTGTCTACTTCAGCACCCGCCCCGCAAACTAGGGGTGAGGGTCAGTCAGCTAGGGGTCGCCCTCGAGGGGGAGGCCGATCAGGCGGACAGGCTAGATGCTATGCTCTTCAGGACTGATCTGAGGCCGTTGCTTCTAATGAAGTTATTGTAGGTATTATTCCAGTCTGCCACAGAGATGCCTTAGTGTTGTTCGATCTGGGATCTACTTATTCTTATGTGTCTACATATGTTGCTCCTTATTTGGGCACGACCCGAGGGTATCTTGAGCTGCCAGTGCATGTATCTACCCCGGTAAGGGATACTATTGGTGTGGACCACGTATACCGGTCCTGTTTGGTCACTATTGGGGGTCTAGAGACCCGAGTGGACCTGTTGCTTCTCAGCATGATCGATTTTGATGATATATTGGGCATGGACTAGCTATCTCCATGTCATGCTATCCTGGACTGTCATGCTAAGACAGCCACCTTGGCTATGCCGGGCATTCAGATGATCGAGTGGCGAGGCACGACTGAGTATGTACCTAGCAGGGTCGTATCTTTCCTCAAGGCCCAATGAATGGTTGGGAAGGGATGTCTCTCCTATTTAGAATGTGTGTGGGAGGTCGAGGCCCAGACTCCCAGTATTGATTCTGTTCCCATTGTGCGAGACTTTCCTGATATGTTTCCCTCAGACCTGCCGGGCATGCCGCCAGATAGGGATATTGATTTTGGGGTCTATTTGGTGCCAGGCACTCATCCTATTTCTATTCCTCCATATCGGATGGCACCAGCTGAGCTGAAGGAATTGAAGGAGCAACTCCGGGAACTCCTAGATAAGGGGTTCATTCGGCCGAGTGTGTCGCTGTGGGGTGCACCGATCCTGTTTGTTAAGAAGAAGGATGGATCCATGAGGATGTGTATTGACTACGGGCAGCTGAACAAAGTTACAGTGAAGAATAAGTATCCTCTGCCTCGTATTGATGATTTATTTGATCAGCTCCAGAGAGCTAGGGTGTTCTCGAAGATTGATCTTCGTTCAGGCTACCATCAGCTGAATATTAGAGAGTCCGACATTATGAAGAATGCATTCAGGACCAGATATGGTCACTATGAGTTCCTTGTGATGTCTTTTGGGCTGACCAACGCCCCAGCAGCATTTATGCATCTGATGAACAGTGTGTTCAGGCCCTATGTTGATTCATTTGTGATTGTGTTCATTGATGAAATTCTAGTCTACTCTCGTAGCCAGGAGGAGCATGCTCGGCACTTGAGTATTGTATTGCAGAGATTGAGAGAGTAGAAGCTGTATGACAAGTTCTCCAAATGTTAGTTCTGGATTGAGTCCGGGCATTCTTAGGGCACGTGGTGTCTCGTGATGGTATTCAGGTAGATCTGAGGAAGGTCGAGGCAGTGCAGAGTTGGCCCAGACCGACCTCAGTTATTGAGATCCGTAGCTTTCTGGGATTGGCAGGGTATTATCGCCGATTCGTTTAGGGGTTCTCTTCTATTGCTTCACCCTTGACTAGATTGGCTCAGAAGGGTGTTCCTTTCTTATGGTCCGAGGAGTGCGAGGAGAGCTTTCGGAAGCTCAAGACAACACTGACCACAGCACCAGTCTTGATTCTGCCGTCAGCTTTAGATCCTTATACTGTGTATTGTGATGCCTCAAGAGTTGGCATTGGTTGTGTGTTGATGCAGGAGGGTAGGGTTATTGCTTATGTTTCTCGTTAGTTGAAGCCCCATGAGAAGAACTACCCTATGCATGATTTGGAGCTAGCAGCCATAGTTCACGCTTTGAAGATTTGGAGGAACTACCTGTATGGTGTCTCATGTGAGGTGTACACGGATCATCGCAGCCTTCAACACTTATTCAGACAGAAGGACCTTAATTTGAGACAGCGGAGGTGGTTGGCATTGCTTAAGGATTATGACATCACTATTTTGTATCATCCGGGGAAGGCCAATGTTGTGGCTGATGCTTTGAGTCGGAAGGCAGTTAGTATGGGCAGCCTAGCTTTCATCCCAGTTGGGGAAAGGCCATTTGCTTATGATGTTCAGGCCCTAGCCAATCAGCTAGTGAGGTTGGATATTTCGGAGTCGAGTCGAGTGTTGGCTTGTGTTGTTTTTCGATCTTCCCTATATGACCGCATCAGGGAGCGACAGTATGATGACCCACATTTGCTTGTCCTTAAGGACAGAGTGCTGCATAATGATTCTAGAGATGTGACTATTGATAGTGAGGGTGTTCTGAGGATGCGGGGCCGTATATGCGTGCCCAATGTAGATGGTTTGCGGGAGTTGATACTTGAGGAGGCACACGGTTCGCGGTACTCTATTCACCCAGGTGCCGCAAAGATGTACCAAGACTTGAGACAACACTACTGGTGGAGAAGAATGAAGATAGATATTGTTAGGCATGTAGCCAGGTGCCTCAATTGCCAGCAGGTCAAATATGAGCATCAGAGACCGGGCGGTGTTCTTCAGCGTATGGTCATTCCCGAGTGGAAGTGGTAGAGGATCACCATGGATTTCGTTACTGGACTCCCTCAGACAGCAAGGAAGTTTGATTCTGTATGGGTGATTGTTGATCGGCTGACTAAGTCCGCACATTTCATCCCAGTTAGTACTACTTACTCGTCGGAGCGGTTGGCAGCGATCTTTATTCGGGAGATTGTCAGGTTGCATGGGGTCCCAGTGTCTATTATATCTGACAGAGGCACTCAGTTCACTTCTCAGTTTTGGAGAGCATTTCAGCGAGAGATGGGTACGCGGGTTGAGTTGAGTACCGCATTTCACCCCCAGACAGACGGACAGTCTGAGCGCACTATTCAGATCCTAGAGGATACGTTGCGAGCATGTGTGATTGACTTTGGTGGTTCGTGGGATGAGTTCTTGCCACTTGCTTAGTTTTCCTATAACAACAGTTATCAGTCGAGTATTCAGATGGCCCCGTACGAGGCATTGTATGGCAGATGGTGTAGATCTCCCGTCGGATGGTTTGAGCCTGGTGAGGATAGTTTGATAGGGACTGAGTTAGTTCAGGATGCTCTGGATAGAGCGAAGTTGATCCAGGAGAGACTTCGCACAGCAGAGTCTCACCAGAAGAGTTATGCAGACCCTAGGGTTCCAGAGTTGTCTTTCATGGTTGGTGACAGGGTATTACTGAAGGTTTCACCCATGAAGGGTGTCATGAGGTTCGGGAAGAAAGGAAGCTGAGTCCCAGGTACATTGGTCCTTTTGAGATACTCAGGAGGGTTGGAGAAGTGGCATATGAGTTGGCATTGCCACCCAGCTTATCCAGCGTTCATCCAGTATTCCATGTGTATATGCTCCGGAAGTACATCGGGGATCCGTCTCATGTATTAGACTTCAGTACCATTCAGCTTGATGGTGATCTATCTTATGATGTGGAGCCAGTGGCTATCCTGGGCAGACATGTTCGAAAGTTGATGTCCAAGAAGATTGCTTCAATCAAGATACAGTCTAGAGGTCGGCCCGTGGAGGAGGCAACTTGGGAGGTCGAGCAAGAGATGCAGAGCAGATACCCTCACCTATTTGAGTCTCTAGGTATGTTTCTTGACCCGCTCGAGGACGAGCGTTTTCTTAAGTTGGGGAGAATGTGATGACCCGGCCCGTCATCATGTGAGTTATCACCCCGTTATAACCGGTATCTGCTTGTTAATGTTGTAATATGCCTGTTGGGTAAGTTTGAGTCAAGCCGGGTTGAGTTTTATTGAAATTGAGACAAATAGTCTCTTAGAAGAAGTAAAAGTTGAGAAAAGTCAGCTGGATGTTGACTTGTGGATAATAGAGCTCGGAATCGAATTCTGATGATTCGGTCAGCTCCGGGAAGTCATTTGTGAGCTAAGAGAGCGATCGGAAGTGAATTTGGAGGTCCGATGTAGTCTTAGGCTTGAATTGGCTAAAGTTGAATTGTAACGATATCCGATCGATAGGTGAGATTTTGATCCGGGAGTCAGAATGGAATTCCGACAGTTGCAGTAGCTCCGTTAGGTGATTTTGGATGTGCCTGCAAAATTTCAGGTCATTCGGAGGTCGTTTGATCAGGTTTTTGGTCGAATGTCGATTTCGGAAGTTTGAATGAAAACTTAGGCTTGAATTTGCTTGGATTCGATGTTTTCCGTGTTTGAGGGCATATTTTAATGATTGGAACAAGTTTGTATCATGTTATGGAGTATGTTTGTGGTTTTCGTTGGGGTCCCGGGGGGGCCTCGGGTTGATTTCGGGGGTCCAAACGGACCATTTCTTGCATTTTTGAATTGCTGTTGGCTGCTAGTTTTTGTTGCAGACGGATGCTCTATGCGATCGCATAGAGTAGATGCAATCACATAGAAGGATGGAAGTGAGCCCCCGAGTTGTTCTATGCGATCGCGAAAGAGGGGATGTGATCGCATAGGTATGGAACCTGGCACTCTGCAATCGCAGGGTCACTTGTGCAAACACATAGGGTAAAATAACCCGGGGTGCCTAAGAAGCTTATTGTTCTATGCGATCGCGGGGTCAGTATGCGATCGCATAGTAGTAATTTGGAGCCTGGGTGAGATGTCCTACGCGATCGCAGAGAGGAAGTGCAATCTCATAGCCTTAATTAATTCAAGCTATCATTTGTTCTACGCGATCGCAATGATGGGATGCGATCGCATAGTGTAATTGTCTGGGCGGACAGACCTGTTAAATATCATTTCCACACGCGAGGGTTTTCATATTTCATCAAATTTGTGTGAACCTTGAGAGCTTAAAGCCGGGAATTCGCATGGATTTCATCGGGAAAGCATCGGGGGTAAGTTTCATTGTTCAAATACTTGTTTTTATCTTAGAATCCTCCTCTATTTCACTGAAATTGGATGAATTAATGGGGGAATTTAGCCTAAGCCAGGGTTTTGGGAAAATGTCGATTTGAATGGGCTAACGGAGTCCGACTTTGGAAAACTTTATATGCGTAGACTCGTATGGAGATGAGGGTTCCGAATATGTAACTTTAATAATTTTTCGAGAAGCGCACCAAAAATTGGGTTTTGACAACTTTGTGGGTTTTGATGCAATTTGGGTTATTTCATATGGGTTGCGTGAATTGAGCATATATTGATGTCTTATCATTGACTTTGAGCAGATTTGGCATCCGAGGAGATTGATTTGCGAGGCAAGCACAAGGCGGACAGAGGCTTCTACTGGTTCGAGGTGAGTGGTATTAGTAAATGATGTATTTAGGGTTTGAAACACCGTACTAGCACTTCACAGTGCTATGTCGAGATGAGACACACGTCTCGTGGTGACATTGTGACTGGGGACTTGGACTTGGTCCTTCTCAGCTTATAGAATATTGTGTATTATGACCGTTATCGAGATTAAACTATGAAATTGGGCTAATAGCCATGTTTGGGGCCTTGTGCCGATCTGTAGAGCATTAGAGGGCCTGTAGAGCTAGGTGACCCTTATGTCCTGTTGGAAACTTACACTCAGCCGTGAAACTAGCCGAATAGCCTCTTAAGAGCCAGTACTAGATGTGTACCGTGAGAGATGAATTACTTAGGGCGGGAGCCCCCTGATTTAGCTGAGTGAGCCTGAGAGGCCAATCCTATACTAATTGAGACAAGGTCGAGGACCCGTTAGGAGGTATTATATACATATATATATATATATATATATATATATATATATATATATATATATATATATATATATATATATATATATATATATATATATGATCTGTAATAGGATGGATCGAGCCGCACGCCGCAGCAGTATATATATTGGATCGGGTTGCACGCCGCAGCGGTATATATATTGGATCGGGCTGCACGCCGCAGCGGTATATATATATTGGATCGGGATGCACGCCACAGCAGTATATATATTGGATCGGGCTGCACGCCGCAGCAGTATATATATTGGATCGGGCTGCATGTCGCAGCAGTATATATATTGGATTGGGCTACACGCCGCAGTAGTATATATATTGGATCGGGCTTCACGCCGCAGCAGTATATATAATGGATCGGGCTGCACGCCGCAGTAGTATATATATTGGATCGGGCTGCACGCCGCAGCAGTATACATATTTTCTAAAACTCACTGGCACAAAAAATAATATAAAGATAATCTTTCTATTACAAAAATTGAGTAACTTCTTGTTAATGACAAGATATATATATATATATATATATATATATATATCCCATATTGGATCGGGCGGCACGCCACAGCATTATATTTGTTAGATACTTACGTCTTATGGACACATGTATATGGAGATGGCTGTACACCATTGTGGTACGAAAGGGGATTTTGTCAGTGTGGGACCTTAACGAGATAGGTGTGGACTGGTGATCGGAGTGCTACTGTAGTGATGACTTACCTGTGGGGGGTTTGCCTTAGGACTGTTTAGTGATAGTACCAGAGTTCTTATTTTCAGTTATTGTTTATTATTATTACTCACTGAGTTGAAATATACTCACCCCACTCCCCTGCACTTTCTGTGCAGATCCACAGGTGCCCGAGAGCAGTTGAGATATCGTAGCTGCTGATCATTATCTATTTTGCGGAGACTACGAGGTAGCTGTTGGCGTCCGTATGACCTGTTTTCTCCTTCATTATCATTTTTTTGTTTCATCTGGCTTAGACTTGTTTGTACTAGGATGCTTATTCTGTAGAGGCTCAAACTCGTGACACCTTGATATGGTCAGGACCGTACTTTGTATGTTTTTACTATTACATTGTCATTTTTATGTGATCACTTGCTGTTTAAGTTTAACTGGATTAATTGGGATTAATAATTGGTTGGTTTAAGAGGTAATATGGTCGAGCTTGCCTAGCATTGTGTTGGGCGCCATCATGACCGGGGTTTCGGTCGTGACAAATACTGATAAAAGTTGGTGTGCTCATCTATCTCTCTTATGTACCTGAATCTGCACACAAAGGTGCAGGGAGTAGGGGTGAGTACTAAGTACTCAGTGAATAATAAATATATACAAGTAGCTGAAAGTAAGAAATCCACAGAATACCACATAATGAAGCTAAACTACAGTCTGATTCCTCCTACGAACTAGCAACAAAAATAGTGCATTACCACTATCACAGATAATTCACAAACTAAGATGCAATGCAAAGCACATAACCGCTACGGCATGTAGCCTGATCCATTTAACGTCGACGGTGCTCACTAGGGGTGTGTACAGATTCCGGAGGGGCTCCTACAGCCCAAGCGCAAATACCGCTGCAGCGTGTAGCCCAATCCTCATATCATATAAACCGCTGCGGCGTGCAACCCGATCCATCCTCTGTCCACAATAATCAGATAAGTCACAAACAACTCAAATTACATATTTCTAGATTTCCAGTTCATAAATTATGAAAATACTTTAATGCTTATTTAATTTTAAAAAACATGTGACTTAGCATTCCAATACTGTGATTTCAAATTCCAGGACTGAGATTAGTGATTAAGCAAGTATATCTATCATATATATACTATCCCCTAGCGATACTACAGGTCGGAAAAAGGCCCCAAACAAGGCTTACAGCCCACAAAATATGTCAAACACGGTGTATCTCCATCACTAATAGCATATTATCCATATCCGGGATGTACCAAGTCTCAATCCCCAGTCACAATAAATCCCGCACCTGCGAGCCACGCCCTACTAGCGTCACAATGTGCTAAGCCGGGGTTTCGAACCCTCAGGCTATCTTATAAACAAACTACTCACCTCTAGCCGGCCGTAGACTCGTCCACAATGCCTTTTCATTTAGAATTCGCTACCTCGTGTGTACAATCTATTCAAACCACAATAATTATGTCATTTACGGGTCAAAGAAACATAACCCATTTCAATTTGTATAAAAATGCATAAATACACTAAGTTGGTAAAAACCCGACCCTGGGCCTGTTGTCTGAAAAATTCAGAAACTTATACCAACGCGATCCTCGTCTCGCCACGAGTCCGTGCATATAAAATTTATCGAAATTGGAGTTCGAATGGTCTTTCAAAACTCAAAAATTCGTTTTCAATGCCTAGGCCATAATTCTTCACATTTTCTACCTAATTTCATGAAGATTGATGTTAATTCTACCATAAAATTACGTTCTTGAGTCAAGAATCTTACCTCCGGTGATTACCCGATGAAATCCCAGCGTTTTCCCGTGAGTTCTTCTCTCTCGGGCTCAAAATTTGTGTTTATGGAGTATAAATCCGCGACTGGTCTATTCTGGTTTTTAATTCACTGCCAGGCATTTTTTTTCTACGTGTTCGCGATGGGTCTCACCCAAATGTGATGCCCTGCTTAGTTAATTCATCGCGAACGCGACCCCCATTCACGCGTTCGCGAAGTTCTTTTCCCCAGCCGCCTGATTTCTCTTCTATGCGAACGCATAGGTCCTCATGCAAACGTGTAGGTCCGCCTGTTCCTCCTTCACGACCGCTACCCACTCCCACGCGAATGCGATGCATTGGCCTATCTGGCTTTCACGAATGCGACTGCCTTCTCGCGAACGCGAAGGATTAATTTCTGCTGCACTGACGTACAATTTTCTGTAGGTTTTTCCAAGTTTAAAATGCCCGGATGATGGTCCGAATTCATCCCGAGGCCCTGGGGATCCCAACAAAAACCACCAATCATACTCCAAAACATGATATGGACTTGTTCCAACCATAAAAACACCATCCTAAATATCAAAATCACCATTTTTACACGGATTCAAGCCTAAGTTTCTTCAAAACATCCGAAACCAACATTTAATCCAAAACCCGACCAAATGACGTCCGAATGACCTGAAAATTTGCAGACATATCCAAAATCACATGACGAAGCTACAGAAATTGTCGGAATTCTATTCCGACCCCCGGATCAGAATCTCACCTACCGTCCAATTTTCGCCAAAATTCAACCTTAGCCAATTCAAGCCTAAAACTACATCGGACCTCCGAATTCAATTCCGATTGCTCTCCTAAGTCATACATGATCCCCCAAAACTAGTCGAATCATCCGAATTCATTTCCGAGCTGTCTAACTCGTCGGTCAACCTTTGGTTGACTTTTCCAACCTATTCTTCTCATAAAGAGGTTTATGGCCTCATTTTTATCTAAATTTCTTCTTATTTGCTTCTAACTTTTCGAACAAATCTAAGTTAGCATATTGAAGTATTAAATAAAGAAAACGGGGCGATAACTCCCGCAACGACGGGTCGGGTCGTTACATTCTCCGCAACTTAAACAAACGCCCGTCCTCGAGCGTACCCAGAGTTGTACTAGAAGCAACCCAATAGCTGAATGACCTTGCCAAACATATATTCGGGGTGGTACCACGTCACCCTATCTATCATAAGTCCGATAACACAATATAGCTGAACTTCCGCAGCCCATCTGAACCATAGACCACATTGCTCTTTCCGAAATCAAATACCAAATCCGGCTCCCATGTCTATACTCAGAATACACCCGAACCAACTATAATAGCCCATACTCGCCACTCTGGGTGAGATCTTATGGTGTACCAAACAACCCAATCACTCGAGACGATGGCTCCTAATCGCAGCAATTGCCCAAGGTAACCAAGTTCTAATCGGAAAACCCCTTTTCCATTAGCTAAAGTCTTATTCCAGACCTTCATATCCTGCCCACGGCAGCTGAAACACGCGATATATCGAATCCATTTCTCATGTCATCCATTTATGAATCCCTTTCCTTTTTAACCGATACTACAATAGATTTCAGAGCCAAACCTTGATATTACCTGTCTAACCAGCTGAAATCACATATGCCCGCACTCATTAATGGCTCCAATGATCATTTCGATTATAACACACCGCACTAGTGATATGACACCTCAACACCGGCCTAAGCCACGACTAGCACAACACAGGCTCCAATAAGAAACGTCTGAACATACTCAATCATGATAACTAACTCAAACAAAAGAGCTGTAATTCAATTCCTCCGTACCATCATAACATAGAATTGAGATCCTGTATCGCATTATAGAAATAGAGTACCTGAATTCTCCTCGAAAGGTCATAACATTTTATGACCTTGCCATAACTTATGATCCCATCCAAACACTATTACCCATGAAGCACCTCAAGTTATCTCATCATGCTCAAAATAGTCAGCCACGCACGAATTTATGTCTGAACTCAAGCAATCAATCTCACCCACGGTGAAATAATTAATATACGCCATCAAATCTTGTAAGGACACAACCGATGCGCCATTTACCGAGCGACACCCAACACTAACTTTCCTCAGAGACTAGGAAGTATAGTACGCAAGGTAACCTATAGAAAAAAAAACTATGCTCCATATTACACGGTTGCGGTGTGCAACCTGCTCAAAATGACATACCCGTGGCGGCGTGCCACCTGATCCATATACCATACATGTGGCGGCGTGCCACCCGATCCAAATAACCCGTGGCGGCGTGCCACCCGATCCACGCAAAACTCTTGCTAAAAGAAATGCACACCGAGTCAAATTGCTCATTACGACAAACATATATAGCCTCAAGCTCGGCCATAAGATACGCATCCGACGAAGTTCCCTAATATCAGAACTGAATTTATGGTAGAAATCTCTGCACTGATTGCCGCCACGAAGGCCCCACTGACAAAGCAATACCTACCAGCCATCCGTTGGTCCTGGGTACAACTACCCTATTAGAGCATACTTTGATGCACTCTGCTACGCAATTTGTGCCATTTCCGACATAGTCCATATCACATTAGTCTAGGCAACCTGACTTATGACAACCAGTCTGCAATCAAGTCTCATAACCCAAATTCATCATATCGAGCTAAGGGAGAGCCACTAGGGCTTCCAACTTCCAATGATCGCTAAATGGTGCCGATACAGAGGATATACAACCACTGTATAGGAGGATTACGAGAACTTCTAGTCTCCATCACCTATATAACACACGATTCATTGTGCCTGATTCCACACTCCACACTGTACGAATACATAGCACACATCAAGTATCCATTCATACCACGAGAGTCATTCAGAAATTTCCCTATGTCATCAATAATTCGATCATCACAGTCGATCCAACAAGAGAATACCACCATGCCACTAAATATTATCAATTTACTTTACCTGGCCCTTTTTGACCATATACTCTGCCGAATTACTAGAATAGAAGTACCATTTTCCTTAATCACCAGAAAGATCGATTTCATAAATCACTTGCAGCTGTCAGCGCTGCTCAATAATCTTTAATGACTTCCCACATATTATGAACTGATCCCAAAACCTTGAACATGCCATTATCAGCTTCCCATAACACATCGCATATACCATAGTTAAGCCTACTCTCTTTAGGTGACAGAAATCCTTTCTAAGTCCCAAATATTTCTAAAATTTCGGCAGAGTTTCATTTGTCAATTGACCTATCCACCTGCCAGAGAATCACCAAACCATTCTAACAATACATACACAACTCAACAAGACATCACAATGTATATCAACAACATTAATCTCAATACTATACGAATTATATTATCACAATTGATACCTAAACATGCGTTGAACCTGCTCGAATCATAACACATATCAAATACCTTTCAATTACACCTAAGAATCAATCCACCTACTTTGCCTCAATCTAGTATTTCAGTACAACACCTTCCACTAGGATACATATAGCATAATCACTTTAGTCTTCCCTAGTCTAAACTTGTTTTACTATATGTAAGGCACTTTACCTTCCAACTAAGAGATATGCTAAATATTCACCGCGCCCATAGCTCGGGATACACAACAGGTTTCAATAAGTATATAACACCTGACAGCTGGTAAATTATTAAGCTGCCATTTCCACAGTTAGGAACAATACCGATCACACGAAATTTCATACTACCAGTTTGTAAAATCAGCACTTTGGCGCTCGTGTCATAGACAAAGATCTGGCTTCAAGTCCTCCCGACCGGCCCAACATGAACTCACGAAGATTATATCTCGTCCTCGATCAGGAAATCACAAGCCATCAAGGCAATCATATTACTGAGCGCTTGATGCGTACACAAACGTGAGGAAGGAATTTCAAAAATTATATCTCAACCCGAATCAAGTACGTATGATAAGAATTCCAAGAAATGTGAAGTGTTTCCTAAAGGTTTGCAGCCTACCGAGGATAAATACATGCGTCCCCGTACCGATCCACGAGACTCTACCAACCGGCTTAAGACTCATGAGGCCTAGTAACCTTGGCTCTGATACCAACTTTGTCACGACCCCAATCCCGGTCGTGATGGTGCCCAACACAACTGCTAGGCAAGCCCGACCATTCACACTTTCATCCCGAGCATGAAACTCAAATCAATTACCTGAACATTAATATCAACAATAAAGCTAAACTATATAACCACCCCAAAGATCTAGGGTCACGAGTCTAGAGCCTCTAACATGATCGGATAATAATATCTAAACCAAATACTCAAGTCTGAATAAGGTATATACAAAAGAAAACTGGAATGAGAAGAGAAACCAGGTCCTGCAAATGCCAGTAGCTACCTCAGCAACTCGGATAAATATTGATAAAACTTGGAGTGCTCGTCTATCTCTCCTGTGTACCTGAATCTGCACACAAATGTGTAGGGAGCAGGGGTGAGTACTAAGTACTCAGTGAGTAATAAATATATACAAGTAGCTGAAAGTAAGAAATCCACAGAATATCACATAATGAAGCTAAACTACAGTCTGATTCCTCCTACGAACTAGCAACAACAACAGTATATTACCACTATCACAGATAATTCATAGACTAAGATGCAATGTAAAGCAAATAACCGCTACGGCGTGTAGCCCGATCCATTTAACATCAACGGCGCTCACTGGGGTGTGTACAGACTCTGGAGGGGCTCCTACAGCCCAAGCGCAAATACCGCTGCGGTGTGCAGCCTGATCCTCATATGATATAAACTGCTGCGGCATGCAGCCTGATCCATCCTCAGTCCACAATAATCTGATAAGTCACAAACAACTCAAATTACTTATTTCCAGATTTCCAGTTCATAAATTATGAAAATACTTTAATGTTTATTTAATTTTCCAAAACAGGTGACTTAGCATTCCAATACTGTGATTTTAAATTCCAGGACTGAGATCAGTGATTAAGCAAGTATAGCTATCACATATATACTATCCCCTAGGGATACTATAGGTCGGCACAAGGCCCCAAACAAGGCTTACATCCCACAAAATATGTCAAACCCAGTGTATCCCCATCACTAATAGCATATTATCCATATCCGGGATGGACCAAGTCTAAATTCCCAGTCACAATCAATCCCGCACCTGCCACGGGGTGCGAGCCATGCCCTACTAGCGTCACAATGTGCTAAGCCAGGGTTTCGAACCCTCAGGCTACCATATATACAAACTACACACCTCTAGCCGGCCGTAGACTCGTCCACAATACCTTTTCCTTTAGAATTCACTACCTCGCGTGTAAAATCTATTCAAACCACAATAATTATATTATTTACGGGTTAAAGAAACATAACCCATTTCAATTTGCATGAAAAATGCATAAATACACTAAGTTGGTAATAACCCGACCCTGGGCCCGCTGTCCGAAAAATTTAGAAACTTATACCAACGCGATCCTCGTCTCGCCACGAGTCCGTGCATATAAAATTTATCGAAATCGGAGTTCGAATGACCTTTCAAAACTCAAAAATTTGTTTTCAATACCTAGGCCATAATTCTTCACAGTTTCTACCTAATTTCATGAAGATTGATGTTAATTCTACCATAAAATTATGTTCTTGAGTCAAGAATCTTACCTCCAATGATTACCCGATGAAATCCCAGCATTTTCCCGTGAGTTCTTCTCTCTAGGACTCAAAATTTGTGTCTATGAAGTATAAACCTGCGACTGGTCTTTTCTGGTTTTTAATTCACTGCCAGGCATTTTTTTTCTACGTGTTCGCGATGGGTCACGCGAACGCGATGACCTTCTTAGTTAATTCATCGCGAACGCGACCCCCATTCACGCGTCCGTGAAGTTCATTTCCCCAGCCGCCTGATTTCTCTTCTACGCGAACGCGTAGGTCCTCACGCGAACGCGTAGGTCCGCCTGTTCCTCCTTCGCGAACGCGACCCACTCCCACGCGAATGCGATGCATTGGCCTGTCTGGCCTTCGCGAACGCGACTGCCTTCATGCGACACGAAGGATTAATTTCTGCTGCACTGACTTGCAATTTTCTGCAGGTTTTTCCAAGTCTAAAATGCCCGGATGATGGTCCGAATTCATCCCGAGGCCCCCAAGATCCCAACGAAAACCACCAATCATACTCCAAAACATGATACGGACTTGTTCCAACCATAAAAATACCATCCTAAACATCAAAATCACCATTTTTACACAGATTCAAGCCTAAGTTTCTACAAAACTTTCGAAACCAACATTCAATCCAAAACCCGATCAAACGACGTCCGAATGACCTGAAAATTTGCAGACATATCTAAAATCACATAACAAAGCTACAAAAATTGTTGGAATTCCACTCCGACCCCCAAATCAAAATCTCACCTACCATCCGGTTTTCGCCAAAATTCAACCTTAGCCAATTCAAGCCTAAAACTACACCGGATCTCCGAATTCAATTCCGATTGCTCTCCTAAGTCATACATGATACCCCTAAACTAGTTGAATCATCAGAATTAAATTCCGAGCTGTCTAACTCATCGATCAACCTTCGGTTGACTTTTCCAACCTATTCTTCTCATAAAGAGGTTTATGGCCTCATTTTTATCTAAATTTCTTCCTATTTGCTTCTAACTTTCCGAACAAATCTAAATTAGCATATTGAAGTATTAAATAAAGAAGACGGGGCGATAACTCCTGTAACAACGGGTCGGATCGTTACATTGAACTATTTGCATAACTTGTTAAAAATCCTTGTACTGGGGGTAGTTTTGAGATGACTTCTTTCCAAGAGGAGGATTTCCAAAATTTTAAAACATTAGATTTACAAAAGGGAAAATCTAATTTGTGATATGCAGCATAATCTTAAAATCATTAAACGAAATTAATTTATTCTTTTATGAAGTTTAAAGACTCATAGTAAATACTTTGGAGATTTTTTCTTTCGTTTCCTTGAAAATCTGTAAAAACCAAGTTCTTTTGAAAATATTTTCTTGTGAATAAAAATTTGCTCGATGTTTTTCTCTATCAATTTGAAAATCTTTCTAAAATACCTAATTTAGCATCTAAAGCTGAGTAAGTGGGAGATTGAGGTTGTTCGTAACTGACTTATATTGGAGGGGCTATTTCTACAAAGTATTTGGCTTGTGGGATCCTAGAGTCAAAATTAACAGTTCCAAGCCTAGAAAGAAAGGAAGATATTGAATGCCTTGTGGACTGAATCTCATATTGTGCCGAGAAGGAAGATATAGAGACTTTTTGGCTAAGGGGCCTTTGAAAGGAAATGGATACAAATCCACTATAATATTGTTGGATATGAGAGACTGTAGTATTTTTCGGTTTCTTAGGCTAAGTCGCATCTTGTATTAACCAGTTATATTGTAGAGAAATTTGGCTCCAAGAAATATGTTTTAGTATTGATAGATGAGATCTTGTAGATCTATTTTAAAAATAACACTTTCTCCTTTATGGAGGGTTTCATAGCTCCAGTATTAAAGGCGAAACTCATGGCTTTATATTGTATTCTATAAGTAATTGCTTACCGATAAAGATCTAGATCTGGTTCTATAATTAGTTGTTTTAACATTAAGAGTTAGAGAATTTAAGATATTTTATCTCTAATAAATACTGTAAAATAAGAAAAACAATCAAAGTAAATTGGATCACTACAAAGGCCGGTTTCTACCATTTCTAGGAGGAAATCATTGAAATCTAAAAATCTTGAATCTCTAAGACAGAGGAGTAGAGACATGTCTAGACCTTCCCTAGACAGAGGTCTAGCTGCTATATGTAATAAAGCAAAATGGAGGTAATTGTATTTTCGCTTTTTTATAGACTTTAAGTTTAAAACTTTTTTTTCCTCATGATCTAATTCAAGAGGAATGCTTTGCTCAATTGTAGAAATATGGCAATCACTAGTTAAGGGCCATCGTGAAGACTTGTAAATTGTAGATGTTTAGGGATCTTCCAGTCATCAATAGATTGCTGCATATCAGAAAAGCTAATTTCTTCTTTGAGTTTGGGGTTGGAGGAGGATGAGGAAGAGGAAGACGACGAAATTGGAGAATAGAAGGAACTTTTTGAAGTGGAAGAGAAAGGGCGGAAGAAAGACTTGGCTTGGATAAGCAAGTAATTAAAGATGATAACTTTAATGCTTCATGTTCTTGGTTCAAGAGACCATTGAGTGCCATAAGGATAATATTGAAGTTCTTAACTCATTATTATGCAGAAAAGTTAGATATAAAAATTAAATATATGGATATATGTCTTCTCTTATATATAATAATTAAATTTAATTATTTTTTAAGAAGTTATTCTTTAGGATGACTCGAAGATTATAAATAACCATCTGGAAGCCAACTAAGAATTATCTTATCCATTTTTCTCATAAAGACTGCTTACATTGCAGATCCGGAAGAATCATAGTACCAACCTTAAAAGATATATATATATATATATATATATATATATATATATATATATATATATATATATATATATATATATATATATATATATATATAAATCTATCAATACCACATAAAAGCAAGTTAATAAAATATTGTTTTCAAAATCAACGTCAAATATTTTTACATTTAGTACCTCATTCACTACTATAGTGCCTTTAAAATAAATCTTTCTACAATTAGATCATTGTGCCGAATGATAGGCTTATGATTACCTCTTATTTTGATACCCCTTAATTTTGGGTTTTGCTAAATCTAGCTCATACTGATTTTCTCAATTGTAGCATCTTTTTTGTCTCAAATATTTCACTTGTCTATCAATGATGTGTGGTATCCCAGGAATCATGTTAATACGTTTGGGAGCACTGGATGCTAGTTCGACGATGATATCCTTACTATACACGCCATTTGAAATAACTTGGTACAAATAATTATATTTATTTGAGAAAAATTGCGAGGTAATTGGCCTTCATGGCCTTTTATAATGTTGAATTTAAGAAAGTGTCTTTTTTAAATATCTTATATGTAAAACATAAATTTTTTATGTGTAGAAGTAAATCTCCCATGTATAAAAAAAAAAGAGATGGGTCACAAAACTAAAAACAAATTTGTAATGGGCAACAAAACCATTTGACCCGAAAATTGCTTCATTTTGGATGGTTAAATCGCAGTGTTGGTTTTGCTTTGCATAATAGTATTTTCTTTTCGCTATTGAGTTCTTAGTGATATATAGCGTGATGATGTCACGACACAAATCCCGGTCGTGATGGTGTCCAACACATTGCTAGACAAGCCCGACCATATTTTCCCATACTATCAGCAAATTATTAATTAACATTCGATTAACGTTAATAACTTGTTTTCATAACAAAACAGCAAGTGCGGAAAGTAAATAAACAAAATACAGCCCAACAATCGCGGTGTCACAAGTCTGAGCCTCTACAGATTGAAATATCCTACACACATCAAGTCTAGGCAAATAGAAAATGACAAAATGATAGAGAGGGAGAGATCAGGTCCTGCGGACGTCGACAGCTACCTCGAAGTCTCTTGGGAATAATAATAATGTAGCAGCTGCGATAGCTCAACTACCCTCCTGAATACCTGGATCTGCACAGAAAGTGTAGGGTAGTGGGATGAGTATATTTCAACTCAGTGAGTAATAATGATAAATAACAACTGAAAGTAAGAACACTAGTACTATTACTAAACAGTTCTAAGGATAACCTCACAGGTAAGTCATCTCCCCAGTGATAAGTCCAATTCCAATCCACAACTGTCTCACAATGATCCCACACTGACCTAGTCCTCACTCATACTGTTGCGACGCGCAGCCCGATCCAATATATATGTATATATATATATAATGCTATGGCGTGCAGCCCAATCCAATATAAATAGCGCTGCGACGTGCAGCCCGATCCAATATATATAGCGTTGTGGTACGCAGCACGATCCAATATATATAGTGTTGCGGCGTGCAGCCCGATCCAATATACATAGCACTGCGGCATACAGCCCGATCAAATATATATAGCGCTGCGGCGTGCAGCCCGATCCAATATATATAGCAATGCGGCGTACAGCCCGATCTAATATATATAGCGCTGCGACGTGCAGCCCGATCCAATATGTATACCGCTGCGGCGTGCAGCCCGATCCAATATATATAGTCCTGCGACGTGTAGCCCGATCCAATATATATATATATATATATATATATATCACAGCGGGTCCTCGCCCCTATCTCACTCAATCTAGACTTGGCCACTCGAGCCTACATAGCTAGAACAGGAAATCTCACCCCAGGTAGTCTCTGTTAGAGTACACATCTAGTACTGGCTCATGATATGCTATACAGCTTAGGAATACGGCTGAGTGTATGTGTCCAACATGATATAAGGGTCACTTAGCTCTACAGGTTTCCCTAATACTCTACAGATCGGCACAAGGCCCCAAACAAGACTACTAGCCCAAATACAGAGATACAAACTTAATCTCAGTCATTATACACAGTAAACTATCAGTCGGGAAGGACCAAGTCCAAATCCCCAGTCACAATACCACCATGCTCGTCACATGACGCGTGTTTCATCTGAGCATAGCACTGTATAGTGCAAGTACGGGGTTTCAAACCCTCAGTACATCATTTATTACCACCACTCACCTCGAATCGACAAAAGTCCTAGCTCGCCTTACGCTTGCTCGCAAATCACCCTCATCGGATACCAAATCTGATCAAAATCAATAAGAATACATCAAAATAGGCTAAATAACCACAACCCAATCAAAATAACTCGATTTACACCAAAACCCACGAAGTTTACAAAATTCTACTTTCGGTACGCTTCTCTAAAATTTACATAAGTTACATTTTCGGAATCCTCATCTCAACACGAGTCCATTCATATAAAGTTTATGAAAATCGGACTCCATTTGCCCATTCAAATCGATAAATTCCACTATTCGAGGCTTAGAGCAAAAACCCTCCATTAATACACCCTAAATCCTTCAATTTTCAGTGATACAGATGAATATTCTAGGATAAAATCATATATTTAGACAACAAAACTTACCTCCAATGACTTCCCGATGAAATCCCCTTCAAATCCCGTCACTTTGCTCTCAAAGCTTGCCCATAAATGGTGAAATTATGAAAACCCCTGCGGATGAAATGTTACTTAACAGGTCTGTCTGCCCAAGTAATTACACTATGCGATCGCATCCCATTATTGCGATCGCATCCCATTATTGCAATCGCATCGAACAAAAATTTAATCTCTATATTTAATGCTATGTGATCGCACGCCTACACTGCGATCGCATAGAATTGTCTCCCAGGCTCCAAAATTACTACTATGCAATCGCACTCTAGCCCCGCGATCGCATAGAACAACTGACATCCAGGGACCCAGTGCCACAAGTACAATATGCGATCGCACCCATAGCCATGCGATCGCAGAGAACAAGATTACAGACATATGCGATCTCAGCCCCGTCTATGCGATTGCATAGAACAACTCAGAAGCTCAAATTCATCCTTCTATGCGATCGCATCACCCTTATACGATCGCATAGAGTATCCGTCTACAATAAATACCAGCAACCAACAACACATCTAAAATGCAAGAAATGGTCCGATTGGACCCTCGGATTCACCCTGAGGCCCCCGGGACCCCAACAAAAACCACCAACCTACTCCAAAACACGATACAAACTTGTTCCAATCATAAAAACACACCCTTAAACACGGAAATCATCAAATCAAGGCGGATTCAAGCCTAAGTTTCAACTAAAACTTCTGAAACCAACAATCAATCAAAAACATGGCCAAACGATGTCTGAATGACCTGAAAAATTGCAGATATATCCAAAATCACCTAACGAATCTATTATAACTCTCGGAATTTCATTCCGAGCCCCGGAACTAAATCTCACCTACCGTTCGGATTTCGCCAAAATTCAACCTTAGCCAATTCAAGCCTAAAACTACACCGGAACTCCAAATTAAATTCTGATCACTCTCCTAGGCCACAAATGACCTCCCGAAGCTGACCAAATCATCAGTATTCGATTTTGAGCTCTCTAACTCATGAGTCAACATCCAGTTGACTTTTCCCAACTATGCTTTCTTGTAAGAGACTATTTGTCTCGTTTCCAACCAAACTCGATCTGAATTGACTCAAGCTCACCAAACAAGCATATTGAAACATGAACAAGCATATAACAGGGAAAATAGGGTGGTAACTCACATGATGACGGGGCGAGTCATCACATTCTCCCCAATTTCAGGAAACGCTCGTCATCGAGCGGGTCAAGAAACATACATGGAGACTCAAACATGTGAGGATATCTGCGCCGCATCTCCTGCTCAATCTCCCAATAGCCTCCTCCACGGGCCCGCCTCTCCACTGCACCTTGACTGAAGCAATGTCCTTAGACCTCAACTTTCGAACCTGTCTACCCAGAATAGCCACCAGCTTAACAACATAAGATAGATCACCATCAAGGTGGGTCATACCGAAGTCCAACACATGAGACGGATCCCCGACATACTTCCGGAGCATCGACACATGGAATACTGGATGAACACTGGACAAGATGGGTGGCAAGGCCAACTCATATGCCACCTCTCCAATCCTCATGAGTATCTCAAAAGGTCCAATGAACCCGGGACTCAGTTTCCCCTTCTTCCTAAACTACATAACACCCTTCATGGGTGAAACCTTCAATAATACTCTATCCCCAACCATGAAAGACAACTCTTGAACTTTACAGTCCGCATAACTCTTCTGGCGTGACTGTGTTGTGCGAAGCCTCTCCTGAATCAACTTCACTCTATCCAAAGCATCCTGAACTAACATAGTCCCTATCAATCTATCCTCACCAGGGTCAAACCATCACATGGAAGATCTACACCATCTACCATATAAAGCCTCGTACGGGGCCATCTGAATACTTGACTGATAACTGTTGTTGTAGGCAAACTCTGCGAGTGGCAAAAACTCATCACATGATCCTCCTAAATCAATAACACATGCATGCAACATATCCTCCAAGAACTGAATAGTGCGCTCAGACTGCCCGTCTGTCTGAGGATGAAATGTTGTGCTCAACTCAACCCACGTACCCAATTCCCACTGGAATGCCCTCTAGAACTGAGAAATGAATTGAGTACCCCTATCTGATATGATAGACACTGGGACCCCATGCAATCTGACAATCTCCCGAATAAAGATCACTGCTAACTGCTCCGATGAGTAAGTAGTACATACTAGAATGAAATGCATAGATTTGGTCAGCCGATCAACAATCACCCATACTGAATCAAACTTCCTTGAAGTCCAAGGGAGCCCAGTCACAAAATCCATGGTAATCTTCTCCCATTCCACTCAGGAATAACCATACACTGAGGAACACCGCCCGGTCTTTGATGCTCATACTTGACCTGTTGGCAGTTGAGACATCTAGCTACATGCCTAACAATATACATCTCCATCTTCCTCCACCAGTAATGCTATCTCAAGTCCTGGTACATCTTCTTGGCACCCGGATGAATGGAGTACCCCGAGTTGTGAGCCTCCTCTAATATCAACTCTCGAAGGCCATCTACATTAGGCACATATATATGGCCCTGAATCCTCAGAACACCATCACTATCAATAGTCACATCTCTAGCATCATCGTGCAGAACTTTGTCCTTAAGGACAAGCAAATGTGGATCATCATACTAACGCTCTCTGATGCGATCTTATAAAGAAGACCGAGAAACAACACAAGCCAACACTCGGCTCGGCTCAGAAACATCCAACCTCACTAGCCGATAGGCGAAAGCCCAAACATCATATGCAGAGGTCCTCTCCCCAACTGGAATATAAGCTAAGCTGCCCATACTGACCGCCTTTCGGCTCAAAGCATCAGCCACAACATTGGCCTTTCCTGGATGATACAATATCGTGATGTCATAGTTCTTAAGCAACTCAAACCACCTCCGCTGTCTCAAATTAAGGTCCTTATGTTTGAACAGATGTTGAAGGCTGCGATGATCAGTATATGCCTCGGAAAAAACACCATACAGGTAATGTCTCCAAATCTTCAGAGCGTGAACTATGGCTGATAGCTCCAAATCATGTACGTGGTAGTTCTTCTCATGGGGCTTCATCTGGCGAGAAGCATAAGGAATGACCCAACCCTCCTGCATCAATACATAACCAATGCCCACTCCCGAGGCATCACAATACACAGTATAATGATCTAAAGCAGATGGTAGTATCAAGACTGGTACTATGGTCAATGCTGTCTTGACCTTCTGAAAGCTCTCCTCACACTCTTCAGACCATACAAAAGGAGCACCTTTCTGAGTCAATCTAGTCAGAGGTGAAGCAATAGAAGAGAATCCCTGAACAAATCGGCGATAATACCCTGCCAATCCCAGGAAACTACGAATCTAAGTAGCTGAGGTCGGTTTAGGCCAACTCTGCATCGCCTCTATCTTCTTCGAATCCACCTGAATACCATCACTGGACACCGCGTGCCCCAATAATGCCATGGACTCAAGCCAGAGCTCACACTTGGAGAACTTGGCATACAATTTCTCCTCTCACAACCTCTGTAATACAACTCTAAGATGCTAGGCATCCTCCTCTTGGCTACGGGAGTACACTAGGATATCATCTATGAACACGATCACGAAAGAGTCCAAATATGGCCGGAATACACTGTTCATCAGATGCATGAACGCGGCTGGGGCATTGGTCAGCCCAAAAGACATCACAAGAAACTCATAGTGCCCATACCTCATCCTGGAGGCTGTCTTCATTATATCAGACTCTCTAATCTTCAGATGGTGATAGCCTGAACGAAGATCAATCTTCGAGAATACCCTAGCTCCTTGGAGCTGATCAAATAAATCATCAACGCGAGGTAGAGGATACTTGTTCTTCACTGTTACTTTGTTCAGATGCCTATAGTTAATACACATCCTCATTGAGCCATCTTTCTTCTTAACAAACAAGACCGGTGCACCCCACGGTTACACACTCGGCCGAATGAACTCCTTATCTAGGAGCTCTTGGAGCTGCTCCTTTAATTCTTTCAGCTCAGCTGGTGCCATACGATATGGAGGAATAAAAATAGGCTGGGTGCCTGGCACCACATCAATCCCAAAATCAATGTCCCTATCCGGCGACATGCCCGGCAGGTCCGAGGGGAATAATTCAGGAAAGTCCTGCACAATGGGAACATAATCAATACTAGGAGTCTCATCTCCGACATCTCGCACAAATGCCAAATAAGAATGACATCCTTTCTCAACCATTCGTTGGGCCTTGAGGAAAGATATTACCCTACTGGGTACATAATCAGTCGTACCTCGCCATTCGATCCTCTGAATGCCCGGCATAGCCATAGTGACTGTCTTGGCATAACAGTCCAGAATAGCATGACACAGAGATAGCCAATCCATGCCCAAGATAACTTCAAAATCAATCACACTCAGAAGCAACAAGTCTACTCTGGTCTCCAAACCCCAAATAGTGACTAGATAGGAACGGTACACATGGTCCACAACAATGGTATCACCCACCAGGGTGTATACATGCATGTGCAATGCAAGACACCCTCGGGTCGTGCCCAAATAAGGAGAAAAATATGTAGATACATAAGAATAAGTGGAACCAGGATCGAACAAAACTGAGGCATCTCTGTGGCAGACTGAAATAATACCTGTAATGACAGCATCCAAAGCAACTGCATGAGATCGGCCCTAACGAGCATAACATCTAGCCTGACCACCCGATCGGCCTCCCCCTCGAGGGTGACCCCGGGCTGCCTGACCCTCACCCCTAGTTGGCGGGGCGGGTGCTGAAGTAGAAGGACCAGAAGATGATGGCTGCAACCTCTGCTGATATGGCCTAGGAACAATATGGGGACACTCTCTGTGGATGTGCCCAAACTCTTCGCACTCGAAGCAACTCCCAGGTGTTGGGGGCTGGGACTGATGAGAACCCCTCGCACCAGAGTGTCCAGCAGATGAACTAGGTCGAGAGGAATACTGAACCGACAGGGCATTTAATGAACTCTATGCTGGCATAGCGATGAGAGATGGCTGGCCCTGGTGCGAACCTTGATAACCACTGCTAGAAGACGACCCGCGATGATCTGAGCGGGCTGACTGTGAAGATTTGAATGTGCGACCTCGGCTCTTCCGAATCTGGCCTCTGGTCTGAGTGCCACTAGAACTAGATGATCCTCGAGGCCTATTGGCCTCCCTCTTCTCTCGCTCCCTACGACAATCTGTCTCTATGTCACGAGCGATATCCACAACATCCTCAAAAGAGTGACTCAGAACCCTCTCGTAGGTCATCAGAATACGGATAGGATAAATAAGGACATCAACAAAACGTCTGATCCTCTCCCGGTCTGTAGGAACTAACCACGATGTATATCTGGATAACTCTGTGAATCTGACCTTATACTCTGACACTGACATGTCTCCTTGGCGAAGCGCCTCAAACTATCTACGCATCTCCCCTCTCTGGGATCGAGGTATCCACTTCTCCAAGAACATAGTGGAGAACTCTCTCCATGATAATTGTGCTGCCCCTGCAGGTCTACGGCGCTCATAAGCCTCCCACCAAGCAAAGGCTGCTCCCTAAAACTGGAAGGCAATAAAGGATACACCGCTGGACTCCAAGATCCCTGCCGTACGGAGCATCCAAAAACACTTGTCCAGAAAACCTTGGGCATCCTCGCCCGGAGTACTACTAAAAATATGAGGAGATAAACTACTGAACGTCTCAAGACAACGCTGCTCGTAGTCGGCCATAACTTGGACCATGTCCCCATGAACCTGAATAGCTGGCTATACTGGGACCACTAGCTGGACTGGTAGAGCCTTAGGTGTCTGAACGCCATGCACTACCAGCTCTGGAGTGCGAACTGCAGGGGTTTGATGACCACCCCCGGTCCCTGATGTAGTTGTTGCGGTGGAGGATGAAACTGCCTGAACCAGGCTAGTGCAAACCGTCAATATCTGAGGTAGGGTCTCCTGTAGACCCGAAATAATAATGGGCACAGCTGGTGCCTGAACTGGTGCTGCTGGGACCTCAGCAACTGGAGGCTGTGGGTTAGCTGGCACTGCCTCAGCTGCCCTACCCCTACCACAACCACGGCCACATCCACGGCCTCTAGCAGGTGGCAATGGTGGTCGTCCGCCTTGTCCTGAAGCTCGAGTTTTCGCCATCTGCGAGAGAATAGAATATCAAAGTTCAGTTTTGGATCAACAAATCACACGACAAGAATTTCAAGAATTTGAAGCTTTCCTAAAAGGTTTTCAACCGCCCGAGGATAAGCACAGGCATCCCCGTACCAATCCACGAGACTCTACTAAACTGGCTCATGACTCGTGAGACCTGTTAATCTAGGCTCTAATACCAACCTGTCACGACCGAAACCCCGATCGTGATGGCGCCCAACACATTGCTAGGCAAGCCCGACCATGTTTTCCCATATTACCAGCCAATTATTAATTAACACTGATCGATTAAAATAAATAACTTGTTTTCATAATAAAACAGCAAGTACGGAAAGTAAATACACAAAATACAGCCCAACAATCACAGTGTCACAAGTCTGAGCCTCTACATTTGGAAATATCCTACACACATCAAGTCTAGGCAGAATAGCAAATAAAAAAATTATAGAGAGGGAGAGATCAGGTCCTGCGGACGCTGGCAGCTAACTCGAAGTCTCCTGGGAATAATAATAATAATAATAATAATGTAGTAGCTGCGATAGCTCAACTGCCCTCCTGAACACCTGGATCTGCATAGAAAGTGTAGAGGAGTGGGGTGAGTATGTTTCAACTCCGTGAGTAATAATGATAAATAACAACTGAAAGTAAGAACACATGTACTATTACTAAACAGTTCTAAGGGTAAGCTCACAGGTAAGTCATCTCCAATCCAATCCACAACTGTCTCACAATGATCCCACACTGACCTAGTCCTCACTCATACTGTTGCGGCGTGCAGCTATATATATATATATATGTATATATATATATATATATATATATATATATATATATATATATATATATATATATATATATATATATATATATATATATATATATATATATATATATATAATATTACGGCGTGCAACCCGATCCAATATAAATATCGCTGCGACGTGCAGCCCGATCCAATATATATAGCGATGCGGTGTGCAGCCCGATCCAATATATATAGCGCTGTGGCGTGCAACCCGATCCAATATATATAGCGTTCCGACATGCAGCCAGATCCAATATATATATCGCTGCGGCGTGCAACCCGATCCAATATATATAGCGCTGTACCGTGCAACCCGATCCAATATATATAGCTTTGCGGCGTGCAGCCCGATCCAATATATATATTGCTGCGGTGTGCAGCCCGATCCAATATATATAGCACTGCGACGTGAAGCCCTATATATATATATATATATATATATATATATATATATATATATATATATATATATATATATATATATATATATATATATATATATATATATATATATATATATATATATATATATATATATATATATATATATATATATATATATATATATCTAGACTTGGCCTCTCGGGCCCACTTAGCTAGAATAGGGAATCCTACCCCAAGTAGTCTCTCTCAGAGTACACATCTAGTACTGGCTCATGATATGCTAAACAGCTTAGGAATACGGCTGAGTATATGTGTCCAACATGATATAAGGGTCACTTAGCTCTACAGGTTTCCCTAATACTCTACAGATCGGCACAAGCCCCAAACACGACAACTAGCCCAAATAAAGAGTTACAAACTCAATCTTAGTCATTATGCACAGTAAACTATCAGTCGGGAAGGACCAAGTCCAAATCCCCAGTCACAATACCACCATGCTCGTCACATGACGCGTGTTTCATCTCAGCATAGCACTGTATAGTGCAAGTACGGGGTTTCAAACCCTCAGTACATCATTTATTACCACCACTCACCTCGAATCGACAAAAGTCCTAGCTCGCCTTGCGCTTGCTCGCAAATCTCCCTCCTCGGATGCTAAATCTGATCAAAATCAATAAGAATACATCAAAATAGGCTAAATAAACACAACCCAATCGAAATAACTCAATTTACACCAAAACCCACGAAGTTGCCAAAATCCAACTTTCGGTATGATTCTCTAAAAATTACTAAAGTTAATTTTAGGAATCCTCATCTCAATACGAGTCCATACATATAAAGTTTATCAAAATCGGACTCCGTTTGCCCATTCAAATCGATGAATTTCAATATTCCAGGCTTAGAGCAAAACCATCCACTAATACACCCTAAATCCATCAATTTTCAATGATATAGATGAAGATTCTAGGATAAAATCATATATTTAGACCATAAAACTTACCTCCAATGACTTCCTGATGAAATCCCCTGCAAATCCCGTCACTTTGCTCTCAAAGCTTGCCCACAAATGGTGAAATTATGATGTGGAGCCGGTGGCTATTCTGTCCGCCGAGGTAATTACACTATGCGATCACATCCCATTATTGTGATCGCATTGAACAAAAATTTACTCTCCATATTTAATGCTATGCGATCGCACGCCTACATTGCAATCTTATAGAACAATCTCCCAGGCTCAAAAATTACTACTATGCGATCGTACTCTAGCCCCACGATCTCATAAAACAATTGACATCCAGGGACCAAGGGCCACAATACATTATGCGATCGCACCCATAGCCATGCGATCGCTGAGAACAAGGTTACAGACCTATGCGATCGCAGCCCCGTCTATGCGTTCTCATAGAACAACTCAGAAGCTCAAATTCATCCTTCTATGTGATCGCATCACCCCTATGCAATCGCATAGTGTATCCGTCAGCAATAAATACCAGCAACCAAGATCACTTCTGAAATGCAAGAAATGGTCCGATTGGACCCCCGGATTCACCCGAGGCCCCTGGGACCCCAACGAAACCCACCAAACTACTCCAAAACACTATATGAACTTGTTACAATCATAAAAACACACCCTTAAACACATAAATTATCAAATCAAGGCGGATTCAAGCCTAAGTTTCAACTAAAACTTCTGAAACCAACATCCAATCAAAAACCCGGCCAAACGATGTCCGAATGACCTGAAAATTTGCAGACATATCCAAAATCACCTAACAGAGCTACTGCAACTCTCAGAATTTCATTCCGAGCCCTGGATCTAAAACTCACCTACCGTTCGGATTTTGCCAAAATTCAACCTTAGCCAATTCATGCCTGAAACTACACCAGACCTCCAAATTCAATTCCGATCACTCTCCTAGGCCACAAATGACCTCTCGGAGCTAACTGAATCATCAGAAATTTTTTCCGAGCTCTCTAACTCACTAGTCAACATCTGGTTGACTTTTCCCAACTATGCCTTCTTCTAAGAGACTATTTGTCTCATTTCCAACCAGACTCGATCCGAATTGACTCAAGCTCACAAAATACACATATTGAAACATGAACAAGCATATAACGGAGAAAATGGGGTGGTAACTCACATGATGACGGGCCGGGTCATCATAAATGATTGGCGGATTCTTCCCATATGTCGAGCAATTGCTCCAAATTTGAAGTACCTAAACAACAAGATGAGCTTTTAACCTACTCTTTCAACTTTCTGAAAACACCTACTATTGGATAATTGGACAACAAAAACTTTGCTAGAATTATGTGATGACCCTACATGTCATCATGCCATATAGGCGCTATTTTGCATATATTAATGCCACGTGGAAGCTTACAGAAAAAAGAAGTCTAGCATTTATGAGAAGATTCTAGAGAAGTATGGAGATTCCCTTAGGAAGAACCTAGATACTTATGGATTTGCTAGAAAAGTCCATGGAATCTTCTAGGCTTGTAGAGAATTCTAGATAAATCCCTTATCTTGTAAATATTAAGGACCTGTGTAATAGTTAATATTTGCACACTATCCCCTAGGAGACTAGTATATAAAAGGGGTCCATTTATTTGTAATTCATCAAGCAAACAATTCAAGTTCCCTCTAATACAAAGCTTCTTTTAGCATTCTCTTGTGTTCTTTCTACCATTCTCTTAGCGATCTTGAGTGTACCAAGGCTGACTTGGTATAGCAAGAATGTGAGAAAGTTGTACAAGATAGTGATCTATTTGTCAAGTGTCGCACGTGTACTTATCTAATGACTAAGGACTTGGCAACGTGGTATCAGAGCAAAGGTTTCAACTAAGGGAATGGAAAAAGATGGAAAAATTAACGCTGCTAACACCTAAGCCAACATCATCCAGGATGTTGCTGGCAAAAGTAGTCGTAGCAAAAATAGGAATGCCACCAACAAGAGCCAGGAGGTGCCACCCGAGGTTGTATCAAATGAAGGGCTTATTTCACAAGAACCATCTGCCACTAAGGCGAGCAAGGATTAAGTGGAGGACTTGCCCGATGAATTCTCGCTCGATAGTGAGTGATGAAGATGAACGCGGGGATGGGCGCTATAGAGATCTTTGGCCAATTCTTGGGGAATATGGAAGGCACCCTTAGCGTTCTTGAGGGGAAGCCTCTTTAAGAGATTGAGAGTATCCGAAATAACTTGAGGGACGTACACAACCGAGATGGAACTAAGGAAAACCATAACTACCTTAGAGTATAGACTCATGGAGGCTTTGAGTACTATTGATGATATGAAGGCAAAGATAGAGTCACTCGGGGAGCATATCAATGTTGGCATCACTGAGGTAGCCGGCAATGTTGTGGTAACAAGGGAGGCCAAGATCGAGGCTTCTAAACCTCCAATGTTCAAAGGTATTAGTGATACATAAGAAGTGGAAAACTTCCTTTGTCACTTGGAGAAATACTTCAAGCATGAAAATGTGAGGGACAACGAGGCCAAGATCAACACTATCATGTTGTACCTCTCAGAGACTGCCTTGTTATGGTGGAGAAGCAAGATGTCCGACATGTATAAAGGTCTATGTATTATTAGCACGTCGGTTTAGTTCAAAGCCGAGTTCAAGCGACAGTTCTTTCCAAACAATATCTTGTACGAGGCAAGGCGCAAGCTTAGGGAGCCGAAGCAAACAAAAAGTATATGTGATAATGTCAAGCAGTTCACTACCTTTATGCTTCAAATTCCCAACCTGACCAATGATGAGTTTTTGTTCCACTTCATGAACGGGTTGCAAAATTGGGCTAAACATGAGTTTCAATGCCAACAAGTCGCGGATATAGACCAAACAATAGTGGAGGGTGAATAATAAATAGATTTCAGGCATGACAAACACGACCAAAGAAAGGGCAAAGAATTAAACGTTAACAATGTCAAAGTTGGGGCAGACTTTGGCAAAGGCAAGAAGATACAACAACAATACTACATGACTCAAGATTCCAAAAAGTTGAATGGTCTTCAGGGTTATGCCGAGAAGAAGGTGCAGACCGAGAAGAAAAGATGTTATATATGCAGAGGGCCACACGACTTCAGGAATTGTCCTGACCTCAAGAGCCTCAGTGCCATGGATTGTGAACGGAAGGAGTAGCCACAATGAGGAGAGGCCGGGAGCAACACAATTGGATATGATCGAATCATGTGATGCTATTAGGAAGCAAGCTATCCAACCTACCATGAATGGTAACTAGTACGTGGATCTCACCATCAACAACAAGCCCGCTTGTGCAACGGTGGATACAGGAGCAACTTATAATTTCATGACTGAGGCTGCCGCAAAGATACTAGAATTGAAGCTTGCTCCAACTAACTCTTACGTCAAGACTTTGAATTCCGATTCGCAGAATACGCATGGGGTATCTAATGGAGTTAGTGTCAAAACTTGGAAAGGCATGACAAGCTTTACCGTAGCCGTTGTGGATATCTTTGACATCATAATGGTAAATGAGTTCTTTAGACATTGCCATACTTTGATCGACCTCTACCTCCAACGTCTATTAGTTATGGAACAAGAAAGAACTTGCATGGTACCTACAATGACTATGCCACATGGATAGAGCCAAGCACAACTCTCATCTATGAGGTCATCAAGGGTATCAAGAAGTGGAAGCAAATGTTCGTGGCAACCATCGCAAGTCTAGAGGAAGACAAGAGTTTTAAAGAGAAGTTGCAGCCTTGCATAGAGAAATTGCTTGAGAAAAACAAAGATATCATGCCCGATGTGGTTGCCTAAGAACTTTCTGCCTAGGAAAGAGATGGATAACAAGATCGAGTTGGAACCAGGGGCTAAGCCACCTCCATTTGCCCCATATCGTATTATAGCACCGCCCGAGCTAGAGGATTTAAAGAAGAAATTGAAAGACCTGTTAGATATTTGTCACATTCACACATCAAAGGCACCTTTTAGTGCACCAATATTATTCCAAAATAAGAAGGATGGATCATGGTGTTTTTGCATAGACTGCCGAGAACTTAATAAGGTCATAGTGAAGAATAAGTACCCGGTCCCGCTCATTGCTGACTTGTTCAATAGACTTAGGCAAGCCAAGAACTTTACCAAGGTGTATCTTCAAAAGGGCTACTACCATGTTCGCATTGCGGAAGATGATGAGCAAAATATAGCATATGTGACAAGATATGAAGCCTTTGAGTGGTTGGTGATGCCGTTCGGCTTAACCAATGCACCGAAAATATTTTGCACCCTTATGAACAAGATTTTCCATCCCTACCTTGATCAATTCGTGGTAGTCTACCTAGATGACATAGACATCTACAGCAACACCTTGTATAAGCATATGGAGCACTTATGGAAGGTTTTCCAAGTCTTGCGGGAGAACAAGCTATACATCAAGAGGGAGAAATATGTTTTTGCATGATCAAAAGTGAAATTCTTGGGCCATGCCATTAGCAATGGCGAGCTACACATGGACGAGGCTAAGCTACGTGCTATCCAAGAGTGGGAGGCACCTAGAAAGGTAACTGAGTTGAGATCCTTTCTTGGACTTGTTAACTACTATCATAGGTTCATAAATGGCTACTCAGCCAAGGCCGCACCATTGACTAAGTTTCTAAAAATGAACAAGCCATGTGTTTGGACAGAGAACTGTCAAAAGGCATTTGAAAGTCTTAAGGCAGCTGTAATAGATAAGCCAGTCTTGGCATTACCTGACTTTGCCAAGATGTTTGAGGTGCGCACATATGCCTCAAACTTTGCCATTCAGGGTGTCCTAATTTAGGATAAGCATCTCATAATGTTTGTGAACCGAAAGTTAAATGATACGGAGTGGTGTTACATGGTGCAAGAGAAGGAAATGACTACCATTGTG